>JAVCKT010023791.1:7329-22646 GCA_032273925.1 Rhynchotus rufescens
GACCCTCAAAACTTGATTTTCTGGTGACTTCAGATGAATGAAGAATCTGAGCTAGTGATTGACCTGGTCTGTGTTTCTGTCTGATATGAGAGAAGGTCACAAGTTTGCTAGGCTGGAACTTGCTTTGACCACACCAAACAATGAGAATTCCCACTATTTTTTTTTAAGAGATGTTATTTCACTTTGTAGGACTTCCTGCCAAGTCTAACACTGTGCAGCACACTGGAAAAATAGCTAAAGTCAATAAATACAGCCCATAAAAAATAATGTCTGGCTCAACGTTTGCACAGGAAACCATTATGTCTTGCTCTTTCTCTTTTTCTTTTTTAAAACCATTTCAATAGCTTAAGGAGAGGCTAGGAGAGCAGGAGGAATTTCCTTCCATATGTACTTTTTAACATGACATTTCACATTTTGTTGCGGAGTGAAACATAGGTCAGCCTCAGCTTTTCAGATAGCCAAGGTGGTCTGGCTAAAGTGTCCCCCTTGTGCTCTTCCGCCACGGGAAAAATGGGATTTAGAACTGTGAGCTGGGATTTTCCTGCTTGGCTTTTATCTTTAGTGTGAAAAGCTTGTAAATTGAGGTAACACTGATTGTACGGGCAACAATTCTCATCTTCAGACCAGCACAGGGTATGTTTGCTGGGCTTTGGGAGCCTTTGTCCCAGGAGCGTGGGCTTCCTGGCACATGGCACAAGTTCTGGTCAGAGGAAGAGACTCAAAGCTCTGTCTTCTGCTCTCAATGGAATCTCTGATCTCAATGGAAGGCGTTGCATCCATCTCCAGGATTCCACGTGAGCACTGCATCCACCAGGCGGTTGTTTTTGTCTCTCACACAGCAGCCATCCGTGCCCTCCATCGCATTCATCCTTGGGCGCGTTGTCCATGCAAAGGCCACGCGTGTTGGGACACCCTTGAGCCCACCTCCTCCCTGGGCAATGTGGGCAGCCTCCTCTCTTGATACCTATGCAAAATTTCAAAAGTCCTCAGTTTTGTTCCGGTGCAGAATGCAAAAGGCTTTCAACATCTCCATTAAAAAAAAAAAAATCGAGCGTTTGTGCTCCCCATTTTGCTTCCAAGAGCACAGTGGGACAAGGAAGGCCAGCCCTTGTTCAGTGCTGGCAAGTCCAATCTAAAGCTGTGTAAAAATGCATCTAAAAAAAGGACCTTTCTTCCAATAAATAGCCATTTAATGAATGAGAGAGAAACAATTGAAGTCTGCAGTAATAGAACAATTATGTGCTGTTGTGCGTTCCAGCTGGCTACACATTGAACACTTCTTACAAATTGCCGGAAACACAGCAGCGCACGGACCTGCTACGTTTTGGGACAGTCATTATTAAGAAGAAATAGCATGTGTCAGTCTGCTGAAGGCCTCCGCGGGCATTATCCTCTGAAAATCCCTTAATTACTGCTCCCTGGCCCACGTGGGCATGGGACCTGCAGTGTGTGTGAGATGTGGAGCGCTGGGAGCAGCAACCCTGGTGTGATGTTCATTAGTGTCCTCGGTCACACTGCTCTCGTCACTGCTGAGGAACAGTGGGAGGGAGGCTTGCGAGGAGGCTGGAAGGAAGCAAAGGTCGGTTGGTCCTCCTGGTTGGAGAGGAGGTGTCAGTAGCTATAGTGGAGCAGGCAAGGAATCAAAGAAGCCAAGGAATGAGGAGGAATGTCGCATGCTGCACAAAGAGAGAGGCAGGGGGAGAAAACAACCTGTGCAAGCTCTGATCTCACATACACGCTCGCTTGCACGTGTTGGTTTCTTGGTGTTTCCTTGTGTTTGCATTCACATGGCAAAGAGGAAAATGAGAACGGCACTGGAACCAGTGAAGGGCTTGGAGATGCAGGGATTAGCAAAACGAATCACCACCCAAGGCGGGTAGATGAAGGTTGGGACCAGGGTGCTCTCACATGGGTACCTCCAACCAAGGAGGACTCGAATGTGACTTGCGTCCCAGGGGTCTAACGCAACGCGGTGTTGAGCAGGTTGCTAAATCTCTGTCGAGCTGTCTGTCCTTTAGATTCAGAATTCTGACCAATGTTTCAATGATAATTGAAATACTTCATGGGCACTTTTGGATGCAGAAATGGGCGGAGGGGAGAGGGAAGTGTGAGAATAATTCTAAACCATTCCAGAGTAGACACAAAGGCTTTGGCTCCATTGGAAGCCCCCACGTCGCACGTGGCCCATTTCATAACGTGCTTTGGTCATTCCAAGAACTGAGGTCACAAGGGGCATTCAGAGATGGTGAGTACTGATTAAACACGATACAAACACCTCGGCTGTGTTGGACCTGTGAAGGAATGTAAATGACTGAAGAGCAGAAGAGTCGAGATTAACGAGCTGTGAAGGGAAGAGATGCATTTAAGGTGTTGTGAATATGGAGAGGACGAAGTTCCTGCTTCACGTTTAAGATATTAAAGCTACTTTGCTGAGGTTTTTTTTTTTTCTTCCTTCCTTTCTTTCTTTCAAAAGAAAGGCTGAAAACCCCCACAACTCTGCGTGCTTGTCAGGGATGTAATGATGGAAATTTTGTCAGCCTCGCTTTGCATAATAGCGATCATTATGCGATGGTGAATTTCCCTGTATGTTCGGTACATTCCTAATGTGGGAGGAATAACATATTCCTGAGATTTCTTTTGTCGAGCTTGTCAATGAAACCGCTGGGTCAGATTGTCTTCTCATTTATTAGCGAGGAAAGCTGACTCCAAGCAAACACAACGGTGAGGATTCGTGGTACAGAGAGAATCAAGCGCCTTATTCCCAGTCCTTCTGCTCCTGCAGGTGCTTCTGCCTTGTGCCCACCCGGCCCTCCGGCTGTTGTGCCCTGCTTGCGCAGGAGCTGGAGCAGGAGCACGGTCCCAGGTGGAACATGTGGCTTCGCAGCTGGAACAGGGCTGAGGCTTGGGGTGAGCAATGGCTTCCTTGTGAGCTGGGTGACTCTCCTGTGAGACCCATTGCACATAGTCCGTGCTCCTTTCTAGGAACTGCCAAACTGCGGAAATCCTTCATGGAAGCTGTGCTTTTGTACATTTGTTTGCTTGTTATTTATTTTTATGTGGAGGGCTTTGCCAAGGCTTGGGAAGGTCCCATGCACCTCCAAGAATCAGGCCACCGAGTCCCAGCTTGGGCTGCAGCAACTCAAGACTGCCTGCTGGAGTAAAACTGTGTCAAATCTGACTAATAATAGCAGCAAGGATTTTCAAGGGAGGTCATCTGATTTAAAAACTAGCTTCACTCTCCTCCTTTATAGACCTCAGCCAGAGATACATGGGCAGGAGTGAGTCCTTTGCAAGGGGCAGGTAAGAGATTGCCATCTGTAGTCTGCAAAGAGAGGCCCACAGTGGCCTCACTTGGTGGCAGAAGCACGTCCAGGTTTCCTCCAGTGGCTTCATGCTGGGCTCAGTTGACCTCAGGAATGTCCACAAGTATCATAGGTGGCTGCGGGCTAATGCAGGACACATTTGGGTATCTGGAGGCAAGAACTGAGGGGCATTTAAGGGTCATGTGAGTAGTTATTGGAATAAATATTTCCAACAGGCAAGGCAATGTGTCCCTTTGCATGCAGTAAATAGGTATTTGTCCAAAACAATTAGACTCCCTAGCCTAGTTTAGTACTTATTCAATTTATGTGGTGAGCTAAAGTACCTGCATATGCCCTTAATAAGTAGTGACACCCTGTTCCTAGAGCACTGCTATGTGCTCACCAGGAAATTACATTTTTAATTATGTCGCACAAGCCTAATGGAAAATCTAATTATGACACTGCTATTTTTCAACTTTTGTGCAAATAGTGTGTTTTCTGAAATGCACTTGCAAGTGTTGCCTCTGCTTTAGGACTTTAGGAGAGGAAATATATTCCGCTCAGAGTTTATACTGTGCTTCGCTTTATTATTTATTTATCAGTGCTATGTATTATTTGTATGCTGTCATAAGCGTTCTGGTAGTTGATGCAGTAAAACATGCAAATGGGAGTCTTTGCTCAAAGGATCTTTGGTGGCCTAAAACAGTCTTGTAAGCAATGGAAATTCTGTAGTTGTTTCCTGGGGATTTGAGTCTTGTCTTTTTATTCTTGATGACTGATGTGGTGTGAACTCTGACTGAAATGTTTCTAAGGGGTAGGGCCCTCACAGATTTCTTTCGTGCCTAGTTAGGGGCTAGCTCATGTTGAAGCCTCTTTCTCCACGGGGCCAACGTTTAAACAATTCAGCGCAGGACCTCCTAGGTGACAAAGTGCTCCACAGCCCTTTGAAAGAACCGTGGTCATGGTTTCTCTAGGAACCCAAATCCACCACAGTATCTGTAAGCAGACTGCATGGCCAAAATCCACTCCTCTAATTTTCCCCTTTATGAACTCTAAACAGTCTCATTGTATTCTACGAGGGCTTGGCCAATATTTTTTGCAAGCCTGGCGATATTTATAATGCTTTAAAACAGCATGAGCTAACTTAATTGGCTTATTGTTTAATCAGAGAGAAAAGATGGGATTTTCAGTGCTATCCAGGGTCGGGCTGATCCTGCTTCTGGTGAATACCCAGCATGAGCATCACCAGGGACAGAGTTAGGACAACTGAGCAGTTTTGTAGATATTTTGCCTTCTGAGCCATTGTAACTGGCTAGCCACAGCCAAGAATTTGCTGCGTCTAACCAGCAAATGAATTGATCGCCATCCAACAGCTCCCCCCTCCCCAGCTTTTCAAAAGACTTGACCTCACTGTCTGGAAAGCCATCCGAGCTCTTAATTACTCTCCAGGTTATATCCAAAGGGATTGAACCGACCTTCTTTGGTACTGAAGAGAGCTTGCGCCTGGAGTAATCTGTGAGTCCCCAGGAAGGAAGTATCTGTTCTTTTCTCATAGTCTGCCACGCAATTCCAGACTAACCTATACAGTTTGCAAACAGTATTAGCTGAGAAGGGAGAAAGACTCCTTTCTACTACTCTTTCTACTACTACTCTTAATATCTTTGAACAATTTTTGACAGAAAGGCTCTGCAGAAGTACATTGTAACAGCAACATCTAAGCTTATGTGCCTATATATCTTTATGGTTGTAAGACCTGGATTTTAAACTGGATGAATCAGGAGTGTAGAGGACTGGGCTCCTATATACAGGTGAGCTCAGGATTTAGAACCAGCTGAAGGAGGACTCTCCTACTGCTTTGTATTAGTTGTTGGCTAAAGGCAATTGCCAGGAGAAATAATGTGTTTCCTTACACTCAAAGGTAATCTCTGCTTCTGGGGGTCATGGTTGAATCAGCTCCAACTTCTCTTTGCAATTGCAAATTGTATGTCCTGAAAGTTGGCCAGGTCAGATGTGTCCTCTTAAGTGTTCTGCTCCCTGGCCTGCCGTGCCAGCAGGACAGGGTGTGCAGGAGACCGTGCCTGCCTTGCTTCTCTGCTCTAGGCAGTGCCTGACCAGAGGCAGAAGGTACTGTGCTCTGCTCATATATTTCCTTAGTTTCTTCAAAACATTTTATTCTGCTTGGATGCTCTGTGGCTAATAATAGATAATGTTATGGGAAGGACTGTAAAATCTTATCACTGGAGAGCTTTGAAAGCATGAATGTATATTAATAGGTAGAGAGACTCTTTTTCTGCCTGCTTTACAGCATATTGCAAAACTAGAACCCATCTTGCTATCACAGGTAGGCTGCTGAGACCAGAGGTAGTCTCCTTGTGATATGTGCTTCGATTTGTGTTGGGAAGCAATTAAGAGCGTCACGTAGGTTGCTCATCGCTTTGATCGGAAGCACCCACAATCTCCTAGGCATCCCCAGCAACCCAAGGCTGTTCTATTAAAAATGAGCAAAAAGACAGCCAGGAAAGAGGTTAGTTACAAGCTAAAGCTGACTGTCCGGCCTTGGCTCCAGAGAATGAATGCTCAGGTTTGGGAGGCCAGAAAGAGGACCTTCCTGGCCAGCATGACTTCAAAGCACGGAGCAGCATCAAGAGCCCTGCGAGCAGGAATTGGTCAGCCAGAAATGGATTTGGAAATAATTTTAGGATTTCCTTGGCCATCAGGAAGGAGCGAGAGAAGGGGAGCAGATGAGACAGACGGCAGGGATCACAGATGCTTTTCAAGCTCTTGGCGCTGCAGCTCAAAGTTCAGGCTCTTGACTTCCCTTCCAGAATCCTCTGTGCTCTCTGCCGCAGCACACTGGCAGTGCTTCAAGTGGAAAAGCAAAAGAAGGAAGCCCCAAAGTGGCTGATAATTGATGTGTTACAAGTGAATTTTTCCTCTTGAGATAAGAGGGCCGTTTGTGTGGATGTGACCGAGAACAGCTCAGGGAAAACTGTCCCGGTTTTATTTGCATAACAGAAATGACCTCCAGGAGAGGCTGTGCAGAGCAGCGAGAGGTCTGCTCCGTCTCCAGAGAGAGGGAATGGGAACCCAGCCTGGGTTAAGGAAGCAACCTGAATCTCCAGGCTGTTGAAGACACTCACTGCATCAGTACATTTATGAAAAGTGCCAGTAATATTTTAGCATAGTCTTAGCTGAAAGTGGAGCAAAAATCCTGCACTAGAGGGTTTCCAGGAGGGAGGGGGTAAAAAAAAACAAAAACCTTGGATAGAGACCAATATCCAAGCAATAAGACCTTAAGAAGTGAGCATCATTATAAGATAATTGACTGTGGAGAGCAGTGACACATCCCAAGGTGAAGCATAGGGCACTTAACATATCAATAAGGTCAATTATCTGATTATGTCAGCTGCCTTAGTGCTGTTATTAACCTATATTGCTCTTATTAACCTTTCTGATGAAGAATCTTTCAAAAATAATTATATTAAAGTACAAATCTCTCAAGTTTAAAATATGTGAATGTTCCATTTCAGTAGTCGTGTGTCATAAGATAATGAACATCTGATTGCCTGGCTGACACAATGAGGTTTTTAATCAGCCCCGCTTGCCTGGGATCAGCGTGTTAGCTATGACAGGCTTCTCCGGGCGCAGGCAGCAGCATGAAAGCGCTGCTGTCATGTTGCGAATGCGGGGATTTAAAATTGAAATGTGAGCAAATAAGACAAGAAATGTAACGGATAGGCTGAGGAGAGGGGTCCTGGGAAAATACCCACTGAAAGCCTCTTCAGTCAATTCCAATTATTAAAGCATACAGCTGATTCAATTAGTGGTTATGTACATGTGCATATAGTATTTACTACCTAGGAGCACTGATCAAAGACGAACAAGCTGCTCGTGAAAACCTGCTCATATTCATTTTGTCCTTTTTTTTTTTTTTCCCTCTTTCCCTCTGCAGAGCATTGGGAAGTCGGGAAGCATTTTGACACAACTTTGTCTCATTTTTTTCATCTAGCAAGCAATATGGGTACTCTTAATTTCTGCTGAGGCTTCTAATTCATTACATGCTTTTGGCAAAAAGAGTGCAAATTGCAATGCTTATTGCAAATTCTGATCTCTGTGTGTGTCTCCATATGTATATGTGTACTTTAGGTTAAATATCATAGAATGTAACAGATTCAAAGAAGGGGGGGCAGGGGAGTTGGGGAAAAGACCTTATTTTCTACCTGCGACTTTTTACTATGTTTAAACTTCGGTGTAATTTTCCTTTGAGATGGCCACACTCATCATCCTAAAGGATGCCATTTTTCCCCCTGGAATTCTTTACCCACTTAAAATCACTGGGCATTTTGAAAAGTTCAGGTTAAGACATCCATAGGTCCATTTTGACCTGGCATTTTTTTCTCAAGTGGGAAAGGTATGACCGGTCTCCCCTTTAAAGTCCAAGCGAGCCTTTTTTTTTTTTTGCTAGGAGAAAACTGAATAGAAGAATCACATAAAAAACTAAATCTGGAAAATTCACCTTCCACAAAATTCCCATTTATTATCTCCCCCTCATTTACTCCCTTCCCCAGAATCACCACTGCCAGTTCCCTACATGTGGTACAGGGGAAGGAAAGTATTCCTCCAGATCTCCTCTTCCCCGCTTTTTATTTTTTTCTTTAATAACAGATGAGAAAAGGTCATTTCCTTGTTTTTAAGCCCTGCTCAGGAGACCCTGATTAACTTTTTGTCATGTGTTGGGAATACTAACCATGAATCTGACCATTCAAGGTAATCCCTCTTAAAGTCATCTCCTTGCTCCAACCTCAGGAGAATGTAGCACTTGGCCAAATCCCAAACCTTGCAGAAGTCCAGGTGTTTTTATGATGAGCTTGAGTCATGATTCCCAGATCAGGTAGCGGATCTGACATTATGGTGCTGGTGAATGTTCCTTACACACACCTTCCTGTCATATTTTGTCCTACCAGACTTGTGCCCCACGTAGAGCAGCTCTTCGTCATCTTCCTATTCGTGATTCTGCTGGAGCGAGCGGAGAAACAGCGGCGGTGCCAGGAGCACTATGTACAGCTCTGCTGTTTTTTCAAACCTCTTTCTAAAGTCTGCACTGAGCTCCATGCCTCTGCAATGTTCTGGGAGTAATATGAACTATTAGTTCAGCATTGAAAATCAAAGTCTGCTGGGAATATTTCTGAGAGAAGTAGAGGGCAATTATCTGAAATGAGGACTCAAGGAACACTATGACTTGCAAATATAGACTCTAAAGCCAAGTCAATATATCAGGAGAAGCCACTGCCTACAGAAATGAATGTCTTTCCCTTCCAGAAAAACAATATCTGCTTTTACCTCCCACTAAGGTGTCAGAGAGCTGCAGCGAGAGCAAATGTTTGGGTAATTTTTCCCTCATTAGCTTTCCGCTGGGGTTGGAATTTGCTTAGCCCGACCACATCGTGATGGAATTTATTGTACCCATGCTCCGCATTTGTTTCTACCTCGTGGAGAGCATTTCCTTCTGAGGCACTTGTGAATCAGAGCGCATCATCCTTTCGGAAGTGGGTCCGGAGCCACGGGAAAGCCTTGGTGCTCCTCAGAGTCTCCTAATGCATGGGCTGGAAGGTGATGCCTTCAGCCCACACACAGTGAGCTGAGCAAGGCTGTGTTGTGTCTCACTCTTCCATGTCTGGTTTGCTGCAGACAACCTGGAAAATGCTGGTGGTGTTGTCAAGATAAGTTCAACATCAACTCTAATACCTATTTCTAAAGAGTTTTCTTCTTCTTTCACTTGATCATGGCTCTTGACAACATTTGTGTTTAGGCGCTCCCTCTTGTTTGTGATTAATGAGAAAAGAAAGCTATATCAGACAGAGATGAAATCTCTGATTCCAAGACAGAAGATTATTCAGTGGTCTGGAAATGGCTAATGCTGCCACGGGAATGAGTTTGCTGCTAAGGCAGAATCCAAGTGAAGCAGTTTGCAGGCTTCAGTACCTATCGAAATTCATTTTCCACATATTACTGCTTGGTTTCTGGAGGGTGAGTGAGAGGGATTTGTCGAGTCTGTTGCTGCTCCTGCCTTTGGGGATATTTGATAGTCAAGGACCACTGAGTGTGTGTGAACTGGTAAGTGGCAACTTGGAGAAAATTTATCTCCATTTTAAATCCTATGCTGCCCATGCAAAGTTAGGTCTGGGTGATGCCGTATTTGTATACTAGTGTATGGTGTCCTCTTCCTAGAAAATATCTAGTAGGCTCTCCTTCCTTTGATTTTACCAGCAAGGACAAAAGTTTGTGCCATGGTGCTGGGGCAGCAAAGGAAGAAGCTGAAAGTCAGATTTTATTTTAGACATTCCCAGTCCTGTGAAAATCTATGCAAGACCCATGCAAATAGTCTTGTTTCCTTTTCCTTTTCTTTCCCCAGAGCTGAACTTCATTACACCCACCCAACCATTAAAGGTTTTAATCCTTTAGTCTTTATGTTATTCGGCGATTTGCTGAAAATCTTGTTGCGTCTTCAGTTTCTGAGGGATCTAGCCATCAAATGCAGTATAATATGACTAGCTCTCAGAAAATCTTATCTGGTCTATAGAGATTTCTAGCCTGTTTCTCATTATAGTCTGTGATAGTGCTTCTTGCTCCAGTATTTTACACTTCAACCATTTGGATTTGTGTTGCTGAATGAAGCATCACTTGCTCCCCTGAGGCTGTGGGACCTGGATGTGTGAACTTGTTATTTCCTGATGACAACACAGGACTATCAAGCACATGACCTAATACTTGCCCTGGGTTATGCTCTAGATGATACCCTCTGATACGCTCTGGTCCGTAGAGAGAAAGAAAAGAGAGAGTCCTCGTGATTCTGCAGTAGGCAAGGAGAATATTAGATATGGAAGGCCCTAATTTAATAGGAAGCATTAGAAGAAATAGAGAAATAGAAACCATTGCTTAAATTTCTGATTCAAGAGCGATCAGCTGCTTGGGTTACCAAATTCAGCTTTTTATATAGCCCTTGCAGGCTGGAGCTCTCTGTGCTACAGCTTCCATCACTGCACAGTGAAGGAGGTTGACGGTCCTTCTGCTGATTTCTTACATATTTTTTCCTTTTTTTTTTTTTTTAGATTATTTCCTGTGGTGACTTCTTTGGGAATTGTGAAGGACCAGAAACACTATAATTGCTTCACATGGTAACCACCTTCCTACTTCTAGTGGCTGCTATCTGCATGGAGTTAGTAATGTGTAAAGTTCCCACACGGGGAGAGACAGTTGAACAGGCATAAACATTTTTTTTAGAAAAACAAATAAGCATATACTAAACAAACAGTAGAGTTTCGAAACAGCTATTTGAAATTATAAGGAAGTGCAAGATTTTGGCCTCAACAGGTAAAGCAAATTGTCAGTAATTGTATTTTTCTTACCAAAGGGCTGAACTGGAGGTGGATGTAAAAATGTGTGATACTTGAAATTTGTTTTAGAGATACAGGATTTGGCTAATTGCTGTGGCTTTGAGAATATTCAAGTAGTGTTCACACTATTATTAATTGAATAGGAGCACACAAATTTAATTTTACTGGGATTTTTCTACAGAAAAAAAACATGAGACTTTGCAGCCGTGTCCCAGTTGGATGTTGCTTTCATAAATCACATTACCCACAAGGAAAGGAAATCCCGTATAGATCAAGGGAGCATAAAAATGAAGAACCCTGTTTAGCACAAGAAATCTAGCAACAGAAATGCTGTGCTTGTCCCAGCAGTCCTAGGCTCATTCAGCACACGGCTGCTCCGACACTTCTGCTTGCTCTGAGTTTTACCTTTCTGTCTTGGCTCCTGGAGGTGTCTCGAGCAGGGCTGCAAGCAGTGATCTGCAGTGGCAG
The DNA here is from genome assembly GCA_032273925.1 of Rhynchotus rufescens. Lineage (NCBI taxonomy): Eukaryota > Metazoa > Chordata > Aves > Tinamiformes > Tinamidae > Rhynchotus > Rhynchotus rufescens. The sequence goes on from JAVCKT010023791.1 coordinate 18,494, forward strand.
ACGGGTCTTGAAGAGCCTGGCTGAATGGCTTTTGGTTTGGTTGGGCCTTGCCTTGGGTCTGGATGTTTCCCTGGACGTTTCAGTGCACAGAACGTGGTGTTGCAAGGCGCCCCTGCAAGTGAAGGCTTAGTCCACTTCCCCTTCTGCTCTTAGTCACAACCAGGAAATGCAAAGGCATGTGGAAATGAAAACCGATTAAAGTGAAATTGGAACATCTGGCTTTGCTTAGGAGTCCATTCTGACTTCATCTGACATTGCCAGTTGTGTTCTGCTAATATTAGAAACTTGTGCTTTGTTGTGACATGTAAGCAACATCAAAATCAGGCTTGAAGTGAAAATCATTATTGGACTATCAGGAGCAATATTTAATAACCAGCATTAGGTCAAGTGCCGAAGCCTGATATATCCTCTGATGACTAAGCTAAGAGTCAGGCACCACTGGCAGAGGCCCCAAGGACAGCCCTCAGGTTTGGGGCTTGCAATTAGCTGATGGTAGCATGGTGGCATCTTGGACTGCTTGGGCTTGGAAGCTTGCAGGGCTGAGGTTTGGCGATAGGAGATGCTGGAGAGCAGGATTTAAGGCAAAACTTAGTGGTATACAGAAAGGATGGAGTGACTTAGAAAGCCTGTATAAAAATCCTTCAGTTCAGCTGTATTCTGGGAATGTTCCGCTCTGGAGAAGAATTTTACAGCCTCAGTCCATTCCTGGTTATGACTCAGCTGTCATGGCCATCTTACATATTCATTAAAGAGGTAGGTGAATGAGAAACGAATCGTGAGCTGCACAAATATTTGGAGCTACTAGCATTCATCTGCTGTTATTTTTTCATAATAACAAGGACCCCGGGGAAACCGAACTCTGACTGCAGGAAATCTTCACAGAAAGTTCACAGCTTGGAGTTTTTTCTTACCCCTCTGCAGCGAAAACCATTGATCTCCTGGATAAATGGCAGGAACACAACGAGAGCTGTTGGTTACCACTCGCTTGCAGCACTGCTGGGCTTGTCCCTTCTCCTCGGGGCGCCCAAGTGAGCCGGGCTTGGAGCGAGCAGGCGAATTTGAGCACTCGTGTGGTCCTCTCCTTGCCTGGCCGAGAAGAGCAGCGCGCCAGCCCGGGCTGCGGTGGCTGCGTGCAAGGACCCACGCGCGTTAGAGCAGTGGCAGGTGTTAATACTGACAAACTGAAGCGGCTAACTGTGGAAATGCAGCACTGCAGAGACGTGCGACGTGAGGCGGCGACCTTCACACGCTAGGCGCCGAGTCAGGCGCTCGCCAGGAGCCAAGCGGCGCCGCTTTCGTGCCAGGGCGCTGCTCTGTGCGCGCTGCCTTCGTGCACCGGGAGGAAGAGGTGGCAAACCCCGAGCTGTCACCAGAATGCCCCACGTCACCCTGCCTGCTCTCCCCACTGCTTGCTTGCTTTTGCTTCTTGCCCTGCTCTCTCTGTGCTAGACCACAAGCAAGTGACAATATGAAGTTTGTGGAGGGCACTGCTAGGGCTCCAGTGGCATTTCAGTGACACAGAACGAGAGGAAGCTCTGTTAAACACCAAGTCCCTTTGCTGCTTTATCCCCTTTCATCTGGCGTTTCTCCTTTGTTTGTACAGATCAAGGATGCTAATGTACAGCCTGTTTGCACTGCCCTAGAAGCTTTTGCACTAACTTGTTTGAAGCCAGACCCCAAGGTGTCCAGGGTCGAAGTCTGCTTTTCTTGACTTCAGCTGGTGACTTCAGTGGGACAAGGTTTTAATCTCTTTTCTTCCAAGGAACAACAGCAATTCCTGCAGCAGTACGTGATGTTATTCTTAAACCTAGCAGAGGAGGAGGAGGTGTTTGCCACCTTCAAGAGAGCTGGGGTTTGTTTTGAAGCTCTCCTGAATCCAGCCCATCTTCTATGACAACCCTCCAATGCTCAGGCTGAGCCATGTAAGCCAACACCAGCTGGTGTCCTGCATGGGCCGGCTGATCTGAGGAAGAAATGCACAGTTGTCTAAATGCCTTTGTGGACCCTGCTTCCACCTCACACATCCGAATCAACAGTCGTCAAAAGTAGAGAAATTCCTGATTGCCGGGACAGGATACTTCGTGTGCCAGGTCCTTCTTGGGCAATGCCTTTGAATGGGATCCAGTTTGAAAAAAAATGGAAGTGGTGCCTATAGTATAGAAACCAAGTGTTAAAGCTCCCACACTGGGTGTGTTTCCCGGCTATGGGGGGCACTGGGCTCAGTCAGCTTTGCAGCAAGCTCTGCAGACCTGGACTGTAGCAGGGAATCCATGGGGGCCCACCAGCCTGGCAGGTTTGTAAGAGGCATCAGCTTCCCCATGCAGTGACTGACATAGAGATCACAGCCAGGAGACAGGGTGGTGATGTTCAGTGACAATATTAGTGGTGCAAATCAGCTTTAATTTTTCACTTCTCATTTCCTAGTAGATCCAAAGTGAAAGTCTTCATCAGCAAGGCAAAGAGCTCAGCACTCACAAACTGGTGCAGATTCCCTGTTCTTTCCCAGCACACCATGGCAGATGAGAATGCATCTGAAAGGTAACTAGTGATTTCCATCCGAGGATTGTGATCTTAATGGGAAGGCTCCTGCACTGGGCTCAAGCCAGGCCGTGCAGTCAGTGAGCAGCAGTTCACGTCCTGACAGGTTCAGCATGTCCCTTCCAGGAATCTGACATCTGTCAAGTGAGAATGCGGAAACGATGAGTTTTACTGATGTCAGTGGGATTTTTTTTGTACTAATGTTGCTCAGTGGAAGGGCCCCACAATGGACCCAACATTTTCAGGTTTGATTTGTAGATTAAATAGAAGCTACGGAGCTCAGGTCTATCGAGCTCAGTTCCTCTGCACGTCAGATATCTTGGCTGCTTTGGCACATTCAGAGTGTGGCTCTGGCAAGGGACCCAGCAAATGCACTTTGGGTCCTTGCTCATGAGTGAGAGGCCTTTCCATGTGGCAGCTTTGGGTTCCCCTTTCCTCATCCAGTGCCAAATTAATTAAATACACGGAGCAGCCCCTCTCAGCAGTGATGGGCTGCCGGAGAGCCTTGGGGCAATCTCTGCCCTCAGGGAAGGGATGTGCAAGACCAAGGCAGCCCCTGCACTCTGCTCAGGGGCCCGGCTCTTCACCCACCTCCAGCCCGCTGGATTCAGCCACTGCTGGGACACATGTTCCCTGGGGGCAAGGGCTTCAGGTAGCAGACAGCGATGATAACTCCTTAAACTATTCCAGCACGATTTCAGACTTTTCTCTTGCCATAGGAAAGGAATTTTTTGTTTGCAGTCGTGAGAGCTGGAGCTGGTGGATCTTTTGTTTTCCTGCCCTGAGAGCATCTAACACATGCTGAAGAAAACACCTCGGCTTGTTTAAAACTGTGTAAGCTGGAGCATGTTGACATGCTTTCCTACATGCCCCGTGTCTGGGGTTGAATATGGGCACGGCATGGGACACACTGAGGCTGATAGTTATTTTCCCCCACATTGCCTTTCCTAAAAGAGGCTGCAGAGGACAGAAAGGTTTGTCCAAAGTCAGAGGTCCCAGCAGAACCCAGGTGCTGGAGGTCAAGTTTCCAAGACGTGTCCCCGTGGTTTGGCATGACTCCATTTGAGCTGGCCCCTCAGAACTGCTGAGATCACTAAAAACAAAAAGATGAGCAGAGGATAAAGGTGCTCGGGGCTTCAGGACAGACAGGAGTTCAAAAGGGAAGCAGTTTTTTTCCCCCAAACCAGGCAGAAGCTGAACTTCAATTAGCTGGCTTTATATTTCAAGAGCAATAGAAGGCAGGTGATTTCTGGCTTGATATTTTTTAAGCCTATTTGTTCTCATCAAAAGGTTTTACTATTAACCTATAAGCATGGCAGCTTTTTAATGTGATAGCACAGACAGCTTAAAATTGGCAGAGGTCAGTTTTCAAGGATTTTAGCCTCTAGGAACCTACTGATGTTTAATGGGAGTCACACAGCTAAATCCTTGTGTATAGTTTTGCAATTCATTGCATAAAGCCGGAGTCCTTTTCAGCCTTTTTTTTTTTTGTCTGGCTAACATCATTATAAATACTTGAAAGACTTTGGGAGATCATATAGGATATATCACCAGTCAAAATGAGTTAGAACCAAACTGACATTTTCATATATCTAGGAAAGTGTTAGTTTTCCTT
>JAVCKT010023792.1:0-28504 GCA_032273925.1 Rhynchotus rufescens
CAAAGCGTGTGGTGAGGCCGCGCCCAGAATGCACCGCGGCGCGCCGCCGCGCGGCCCGCCGGGAAGGCCGCGGGCGGTGGACGGGGCCTCGCCGCGCCGCGCCGCCATTGGGTGGCGGCAGCCAATGGAGTCGGGGCGCGGGGCTCCCCCCCGCGGGGCGCGGCGCATGCGCAGTGAGGCGCGGAGGCGGCGCTGGCGGCACGAGTTTATTCCTATAAATATAGAAAGAGGCGGCGGGGCCGGGCCGGGCCGGGCCGGGCCGAGCCGAGCCAGGCTGTGCTTCGCTTCGCTTCGCTTGGCTTGGCGTGTACAAAAGAGAGCGGCCGGCCCGCGGGCAGCATGCACGGCGGGGCGGCCCGGCCCGTGTCCCGCGGCGGGGCGGTGGCGGCGGCGGCAGGTCCCGGTGCGGCAGCGGCTCCGCTCCGCTCAGGGCAGGCGCCGCTCGTCCTCCCCGCGGAGACGCGTCTGCTCGAGGAGGAGCGGCTGCGCGGCGCTGCCGGCGCCCGGGCCCGGGAGCGTCTGGAAGGCGGAGGAGCCTGCGGGCGAGAGAGGCGGCTGAGGGCGCGGGCAGCAGGGCCGGGGGCAGCAGGGCCGGGGGAGCAGCCAGCCCGGCTGCCCGCGGGGCCCTCCCTGCCCCCGGACCCCGGGATGGCGCTGGGCCCTCAGGGGCCTGGAGCCCCAGGGCTGCAGCCAGCAGCTCTGCCCCGGCCCTGTGCAGGGCAGCGCAGGGGCACGCGGGAGGCACAGCGGAGGCACCCAGGGATGCACCCGCGCCCAGAGCCCTCGGGAGGAGGCACCAGGGCGCCCTGAGCCCTGTGGGGCCCAGGGAGGCCAGAAGGGGCAGAGGGCCCTGCATGGCAGGGAGCCAGGGCAGGAGGGCCGGGTCTGCCCAGCCAACAGGAGCTCTGGGCGCCTCCGGTAAGGGTGAGGCAGCCCCAGGGCCCAGGAGCAGCCCTTGGCACGCAGCGGAGCCGTGCGGCCGCCCAGGGCCATCCTGCCCTCCCCGCGGAGGCTCCTGCTGCCCCCCCAAGAGCGCCAGGGAACAAGAACAAGAACACGTACCAGCTTACTCCTCTATACCAATAGAGCAGGAATCAGGACCCAGTGCTGCCCAAGACAGGAGGAGGAAGGCAGACAGAAAGGGAAGGAGACATTAGAGAGGTGCTCAGAACAGACTGCGACTCTACGGAAGAAAACAGGCTGCGTGAGCGGCGGTGGGGCCGCGGCAGCGCCGCGTCCCGCTGCACCACGGCCCTCCCCACCGCGGGACGGGGCTCCCCTTCGCCGTGCGGGGGAGCGAGCGAGCGCTGGGGATGGGCAGGGACAGGGGGAGCGCCCAGCCCCGCCGGGACACGGGGTGGGCACACGAAGGGCCCGCACACAACAGGGGCTTGGTGCCAGCCGGCAGCTGCAGCCCGGAGAGGAGAAAGGAGGAAGGGGGGAAGGACAGAGACAAAAGGGCTCGGGAGGAGGAGAGCGGCAGGGCAGGTTACCTGTGCGTCAGCCCGGGCTGCTCTGCTCCCTGGGCACGCAGCAGCCCCAGGCGGACGCTGTCCTGGCCCGGGGCGCAGCCCCTGCCCCACGTTCGCAGCCCGCAGCCCCCGCCCGGGGCCCAGGCGGGCTCTGGCCTCCGTCCCCCCACGCCGCGGCCGTTACCTGGCAGGTAGACGTCCACGGGCGGGTCGCTCTCGGCCTGCGTCAGGCTCCTGCGCTCGCTGCAGCTGCCGTCCTGCAGGACGTCCTCGACCGAGGGAGGGCGGCTGCCTGGAAGCAGCAGGGAGCAAGGCCCGTGAGTCCCTGCCCCGCTCTGCGCCCTGAGACCAGTCCCGCGGGCACAAGGGCATCCCGCACGGCCAGGATGTCTCACCAGGGCCACACAGGGGAGGTGCTGGCCAGGGGACACCCCACAGCACGAGCAGCTACAGACAGTGTCCCCGGGAGAAGCTGGATCCACAGCCTGATGCTGCTCCCCTGCCAGCTAATGGGACCTGTGGAGCTGCTCATGGTGGGCAGCAACTGTGTGAGGAGCCTGGGGCAAAGTCTGAGCATGGAAACATGGTCAATGGGGAGGACAGGAGGCCCACTCTGCTGCTCCAAACACAGCAACTTGTGCAGAGCTTGCTTCAAAGAGAGATGCTTGACCAAGAAACCAAGCTGATCTGTTGCTTTTGTGTCCCAAGAGAGACCCTGGCAACTTTCTCTGGTGCAACGGGGCAGTTTAGAGGTGGTTTCAGGGTCTGGGTGTCTCTGAACTTGCGTGTCCATGCCCCTACAATTGCACGTACGTCCCCCTCCCAACAGAGGGGAGCTGGAGCTGAAGCCAAGCCCTGTTCACCTGCAAGGCCAAGCGCACACTCACCTTGCTGCAGGGATGAGGCCTCCTCGATCTCCTCCCCAGCCATGCTCTGCAGGAGGGAAGCACACGGTTAGTCCTGCGGGCTGGGGCCTGTGCTGCACTTGTCTTCTACTCCAGCGCTCTCCAGAGAGCTGCACACAGGGCCAGGGCCTTGCAGGGAGGGCACGAGAGTCCCAGCAGTAACTGTGTGTCGGGACAGAGAGTTTGCAGCTCTAACACACCCCAGCAGCTGCCAAACAGCCCTCCAAGCACCCACGTTTCCAAAGACATTAGCGCGGCACTGCCCTTGCCCCATGGAGCCCTTGCCCCATGGAGCCCCACAGGTAAACAGAGGCAGCTGCCCCCTGGCAGCTCCCTGGCAGGGCACGGACTCACCTCCGGAGAGCTGGTCTCCCTCAGGACCAGCTCGCCCCCGCTCAGCACCGTCTGCGAGTCGGAGTCCTCGGAGAGCTTCTCCTCATCCTCCTCGTGGATGGGCGACGAGGGAGACCGCAGTGTGCTGAGGGGAGAGAAACCCCGTTCGCAAGCGGGGCGCAGGCCGCCTGCCCCAGCACCCCAGGCCTCGGCGGCCTCCAGCAGCGATTCGAGTCCGCACTGCCCCTGCCCTGTTCCTCTGCCCCATCCTCCTCCACCACACGGGACCAGGAGCTCAGACTGGAGAGCTAAATTCACCAGGGGCCTCCAGCATCCTCTGCATGGAGAACAGCAGCAGCAGCAGCAGCATTTCAGGGGCAGAAATGAGCTGTGCCGAGCTCAGGTGCAGCAACATGACCAGGACAAATCCTGCCTTCTCCTTCTCCCTCAGGCTCCTCCAGGACCTCCGTGGCTCTAGCTCCACTGCGAAGCTCCCTTCCCAGAGGAAATTTGAGGGGTGAAACCATGGAGCAGACACAGACCTCACTCAAACTACATGGGCAGCCTCTCCGTGGGTCACAGTGTCCCTTTCATTCTAGCCGGGACAAGGCTGTGAACTTCGGCCACCTGGGGCACTGCTGAGCTCTGGGCTGGATTTCTCCCAGCAAGCAATGACTTGCTGCTGGTAAGGAGGTGCTGAAACCAGCAGCTGAACAGCGTGGACAACCAGGAACAAACCCGGTTTGATCCAGCTCTGCTTTACAAGTGGCCCAGCACCCAACCCACAGGACCTACATCCTCCACTTCAAAGCCAACAGAAGAGGCCTCAGACAGCAGGGGCTTCCTCTTTTGACTTTTTCTTGTGAATTTCACAGCAGAAATCCAATAAAGTTTGGATGTCAAATGCAAATCGAGATGCTAATTACATAGGAAAGGTAGAGACTTCCAGAATCTGGGCGAAATCTCCCTGTCAAAAACGCCCTGTCCATTCCCGACAAACCCAGCTCTAAGGAGAAGTGAGCTGGTTGCCCCAGGCCTCACACGGGGGCAGCGTCTCAAGGTTCTCACAGGCACGAGGACCTGTTGTCGCTGGCACGAGGGACCTCGCTGGCACGCGGACCTCCCCTGGTTGAGTTATCAGTGTGACCAGACGGGAGCAGCCAGAGCCTCTCCCGTCTCGCGGCACGGGCAGGGGGAGCAGCCCCCCTTCCCGTGCTGACCTGTCAGGAGACTTGCTCCGCTTGCCCTTTTGGTGGCTGCTCTCCACGGCTCTGTCCTTGCCGACGAGCGGCCGGCTCGCGGGGGGCAGCCCATCCACCACGCCGGAGTAGCTGATCTCGTCGTACAGGGGAGCTGACGGCAGGGAGGGCGACACCGAGCGAAGGCCGTTCAGAGCTTCCAGCAAGGAAATGGGCTCGTATCCCGGGGGGATGTTGTCCGAGCTCTGCGGGTGAGAAAGAGAGGGGCACGTTAAGAACCCTCGCCAGGCTGAAGCCCCCTCGGGAAGGGAGGGCCCAGCTGCAACCCAACCTGCAGCTCCCTGCACGTCCAGGAGCCCATTGCAGCCTCAGGCAGCCTCACAGGCTCCACAGCCTCCACAGGCAGCCTCAGCCTCCCTCCCCTGCAATAGAGAGTCCCAGGGAGCTCAGCATGAGAGCACCACTTGAGGTGGCCTCTGGTGCCTACAGCACTTCACCACAGACTCCCTTTCCTCTGCTGTTTATGCACGCTTTCCACCCAGCTGCTTTTGTAGAAAGACAGAAAAGGACCACAGAACACTTCAGTGTTTCAGCACTTGTGCTGAAGACCAAAGCTGGCGCCCATAAGACAACCAAGTCAGTTCACAGGTCCTGCCACCTCTAGGTGTAGACTTCAAGAGCCACAGAGATGTTTCATCCGCAGGCAGCAGCTTGGAGAGGCTGTTTTGTGGACAGAAGTCAGGCTCCTATTTGCTCCGTTGTCTCCTGGCTGCGAAGACCAAGGCTCGAGGGTTCAAAGGCTGCTTGTTCCAGTTTGCTTTGGCAAAAGCTCAGATTCTGGGCAGGGCTCAAGGCTGGAGAAGGATCTCAGCCAGCTCTGGGCTGAAAGTTCCTGAGACTTTTCCAACAGTCCCACAGACACTGCTCTTTCCCGGGACTCTTACCACTGCCCTGTCCTGGCACCCACTGCTCCAGCAGGAGCAGTTGCTGGCTGTGGCTTGCAAAAAGCCACTCCAAACTTGCATTTTTCCCAGCTTTAGGTTTTCCTAGACCCCACAAGCACAGTAAGCCAAGTCCCTCCTCAGCCCAAGCACCCAGGCTGGCGGGAGCCAAAGAAAACCCTTTGAGATGGACCACTGGGCCTGCAGTTGATGGACTACCCCAAGCGGGCACACACAGACCCTTCCTGGCACACGTGCATCCCTCTCCTTTTATCTTCCCTTCTTCTGGTCCCCCCATTGCCAATGCCCGTGTCCCCAGAGCACAGTTACAGTAACACACACTCTTGCCAATCTGGCGAGTCCCCAACACACAAGCTCCATCTTTGCTCTGCCTGTTCAAGCAAAACAGGCCACTGCAGCCAGTGTTCCCGATACAGGACCTGATCCAGGTCTGTCCATCATCTACCTCTACATCCCAGCACCACGGTGGAAACCACAGCAAGAAGGGCCCAAGCCAAACCGCCAAGGGGATGTGACAAGTGTGGGAAAGCTTTAGGTGAGCCATGGGGGCAGCAGATTACCCACAGCCCTACAAAACTGTGAAAATATCTTGGCCAGGAATGCTACAACAGCAAGACCTGGTGCCAAGGGCTCTGAGAGACACGTGGGCCTGCCCGTCCTCGAGAGCCAACATCAGCCCAGTGAGGTGCTTCTGCCCCATCTCTTCCTCCACACACAAGCCATGGTTGTCCATGCAGGCCGTGAGCATCTCACCAGCACACGGAGACAGTGCTCGGAGTGACAGCGTGTTAGCAAGCCCGCACACGTGCAACACTCACGTGCTAGTGCCACTGCTGGCAAATGACTGCCAGAGGAGCCAAATGCAACTAAATGCACTTACGGTTTCCCTCCTAGGTTTCCTGCTGGGCAGGGAGACAGTGTTGACTTTAATGGACTTAAAGGGACACTGTCAAGAGAAAATCATGTTTTAAACAAAGGTTTTCTTGAGGTTAGTAACATGGAAGGACACACAGCATCTCCTTGCCTTGCTTTAGGTGCAAAGGCTTCCTGTTGGTACCACGCTCTGCTTAACAACAACCCTTGGGGTCTCTCTCCTGCCCTATGCCTTAGTCCTGGTGCTCCAGCAGGGTAACAGAGCTGCAGTGGATGGCTGGAACAAATCAGGCCCTGTGATGACCCCTTCCTGTTCCCACCAAAGCCTCTAAGATGGCCTAGATGCAGTTCTGCCCACAGCACACTGGGGACGTGCAGCTCTGTCCCAAGGGCACTGCCCTTGCCAGCCCAAACTCTTAGCTGCTCACAGAGATCTAAATCACAGGGGGACTGTTGAGGTCTTGCTGTTGCTGGACTGGGAGCCCCAAGGCCCAGGGCGTCTTGGAGTGTGCTGCCACACAAATTTGGATGTGAACCAAACTGTAAGCTGCCATTTGCCCAGCGCCCACCTTGCTGGACCTGAATTAGCTGCATTTCTACCGAGACAGGCCCCAAGACACCTCCTCATACTGAGGTGTCTGTAGAGCTGTTTCCTCACAGAGAAAGGAGGGCACTTGGCAAAACCCAGCCAATTTAACCATTCACGAAAAGAAAGGTCTTGGCTCTGCAGGAATATTGAGGGATAAGGCTGCTCTCTGGGGCTGGGACGAAGTCCCTGGGATGCATGTAGAAAGGCCAAGGGTCTCATGTGTTGAAGCCTCCTGCTCAGTTGAGAAACCAGCACTCAGGCCCCAGGCTTCCTGCGCGGGGTTGCCAGTTACTTACAGAGTGCTCATCGTGGTCGACAGTCTGTGCCAAGACCGGGCTGAACGACACCGGCGACAGAGCCCCCGGCTTCTTCCTCACAGCTCGGATCTGCAGCAGGGCCCGGAAGGCTGGGAGAGAAAAACATATATGCAACTGAGCAGCCAAACGGGACCAGGCTGGAGCACTGGGTGCTGGAGATGGGATGAGCTGCCTGCAATGATGCTGCGTGACAGGAGTGGGGCTGCAGACCCTACGGTTTTGGCCACACCAAACCCAAGCTCTGAGGGCTTCTCTAGGTTAAGATAGGGGGTAGATCTGCCACAGAAAAAGCCTGGGCACACCCAGCGCTTGCAGAGAACAGGCGATACCTGCCTTGGTACAGCGACACAGAGAGGACATGCAGGGCTAGGGCTACTCATCACATTAAGAAGAACCACAAGCTCAATCTTGGGCAGCACACTATAAGCTACATATGGAGGAAGCCTCATGTAAAAGCAGACCCTGGATTCATTCAGACCCCACGTCTCAGCCCTGGGGTGCAGCTAGGGCTGGGTGTCCTCCCAGCATCGCAGCTCCATCGACTGCTCTTTGCCCATGGCAGCGACAGCAGCAACTCTGAGCCCAGCCCCAAGGCTGAACTCATCTCTCCAGCCACCGATCCCCTGGTTCTCCCACCAAAACAGCTTTGCTCTCCACTCTCTATCTGCATATATTTAATGTTGTTACTTCCCTCTCTGCCAGACACATGCAAATGAACCTGACATCTGCTCTAACACAGCTGTAAGAACTTGCTTGCACCTATGGAAAAGACTGGGCATTTTTATGTCTTTACCCACGCAGCTGCTTGGGAGACCAGCCTTGAGCCAGAGAACTGAGGTGCAGATCTGTGCTCTCTGCTTCTGCACTTCCCAGGCGCAGATTCCCAGGAAGCCGGATGTGGGGGCACTTTCCAAACAAATACAACTCACTCCACTGCAGCCTACAGATGAGATTACGCTGGCTTAAACTGTGCTACTTGTAGTCAAAGCTGTCTGGCACTTCCCCTGATAAGATCTTGCTTTCAGTTGTTGCATCTTTGCCAAGTCTTGACTGTTTAAACTTATTTTTTTTTCAGGCCGAACACCTGCCTTAAAGTGTTTTTATTATTTTCCTAAAAAGCTTCAAAAAGAAATATGCAAATACTTCAGAGCTCTAGCACAGGGTAAAATGTGATCTGGATGTTCAAACAAAGATGCAGCCATTTTCTTGAAAGACTCTGTGCTTTAGATAAAACACCTGACATTGAGCAAGTGTTGCCCAAGTGTCAGAAGGGGTAGTTGTTTTTTCTTCTCTCTTGGGAGTAAAGGAATGATAGTGTTAAGAGGATCCTCACAACACTCTGGACAGGCAAAGTCCCTCAGCTAGAAGAGGGAATATGATCAGAGCTGCGCATTCAGTGTCCACCCTGCTGGCCCCAAGCAGCAGAAAGGCAGAGGGATCAGACTGACCCACGGTCAAGAGGAAAACGAGGGGCTGGCAGCGCCTCTAACAGGCACACAGAACTACTCTGAGGTTCCCAGCAGTTCTGTGTCAAGCCACTGCTATGCAACCCCTTCCTCTTCCATCAGAGGTGGTGCTGGGTGGCCGGATCACCCTGTTCCTCACAGTCAACAGAGAACTCCAACCCCACTGGCAAGGCATCACCTTGCTCCAGACAGCGAGGACTACATGCAAGGGCTGTTTAGATGGCACTGCTCAAAGTGCCTGCACTCCAGATTCATCCTAGACAGAGGACAAACAGCCAGGGAGGCACCAAGCAACAAGCCACTCTCCCAAGACTCTTCCTTCCCTCTTAGAGCACAGTTACTTTGGGCAGCAGGAGCTTCCAGACATCCGTCAGAGCAGGAGCACACTGGATGTCTAGCCTTGGGGTGACATATATAAAATACATACTCGCTCTCTCAACTTCTGCTGACTTAACAGGAGCCGGGGTGGGGAGAAAGAGGCCCTTTTTTCCTGGGCACATACTCACGCAGCCTGCAGATGGGGCAGTTGTTGGCCTGGTAGCGCAGCGTGTCGGCACACGAGTTGCACAGACAGAGGTGCCTGCAGGGCAGAATGAGGGTGTCGCGGAGGTCCGAGAGACAAACCACGCACTCGTTGCTGTTGTCGCTGTTCTCATCATCCGAAGGCTGCAAGGAGAGGCGAAACTTTGGCACGTGAACAGAAAGGGCCGTCTGGAATGGCCAGAGGACTCCTCAGGCTGAGATTTCCCACCCGGAGGTCTGCAGGAAACGCTGGCACCCTCCTCCTGCAGCTGTCAGCGGGGTTTCTCAAGGAGAGCCTGCTCCAGCCTACCCAGCCCTGCTTCTCCCAGGGCAGAAGGAGGCACCCCCAGCTCCTTTGCACCCCGGATGGAGTGAGCACTTTTCCAGCTACCTTGTTGTTACCCTTCTCGTGCTGGCACAAGCTCTGATACAGTGGCAAAAGCAGCTTGTGATGTTCACCCCGTCACAGCTAACCCTGGTGGAAAGCTCAGTCCGAATCCATTCGATGTGGACCTGCATCACCCCATTCTCCCCACCACTCAAAGCCCCACAAACTACATCAGAGGCACCCAGTGAGCTGTTGCTAAGAGGAGAACTTAAGGAAGTTCTGTAAAACTGAATGGAGGTGCAGAATCCCGCTCCTAAAGAGCAATACCCCCAGGCCCCAGGACAGGCTGACTGGCTGGAGAACAGCTGTGCAGAGAAGGACCTGGGGGGCCTGCTGGACAAGGTGGTGACTCTGAGGGTGACTGAGCATGGGGACAGGTTGCTCCATCCTTAGAGATAAACCCACACTGAAGCCAGGGCAACCTACTGTAGACGACTCTGCTCAATAAGGTAGTTGGACTAGTTGATCTTTAAAGGTCTTTTCCAGCCCCAACTGTTCTGTGATTCCAATAAACCCACCCTCCAACCGGGAGGACTCTTCACTGACTCCATGGATCCCTGCAGCCCCACTGCTGCTGACACAGGTACTGAAAAGCTGATACCCCAACACTTTGCACCCTCCCTCTTTGACTGCTCCATCAGCACCATTTCACATGGTCCTTTTGGTGTCACGAGGGGGAAACACATGCAACGCCAAGGGCAACCCCTTAACATAAAGGGTAATATACAGCATCTGCTCACGCAACACCCGCGGCCGTCCGCTGACCGCGCCAGCGAAAGGCTGCAGGCCTGCCTGCCTCATCACATGTGCTGCTGAGCTATTTTGGGAGGCAGGGAGGGCAGCCTTTCTGCTTTCCCATTCACGCTGCCTGCTAAGTACACTGGGAAGAACAAAAATGGCCCCAGGCCACTTGTTTGATGGGCTGCAATTGTGTGATTGCTGGATCAAGAGATTTATCACAAGACCCTGGAAGACCTAAAGAGAAGCCTTCAATCCTCTTAAATAGATCTGGTACAAGCTTTGAGAAGACTTCTCTGTCCTGCCCCTTCAGGCACTACCTGTTGGCACAGGGACACGGAAATCACAGGGATGCTTCAGGCAGGGCAGGGCATTGCTCAAGGAGGAAGTCTGGTTAGTCTCGCTCTGCGACTGCTCCTCTGCTTACAAATCACACACTCCACGTACAAGAGCAGTCCAGTTCAGAGGCCAGCACTTGGTACAGCGAGTCAAGCACCCAGCCAGCAGCAACAGGCAGCTCTAGATAAGGCTAAAGCAAGCACAAGTCAGGCAGTCTGCTCGAAGCTATGCAGCAAGCCAGGATTCAGCAGATGCTCCTGCCTAAAGATGGGCAGTGTTAAGGCATTTTTCAGGCACACTCCTTGATGTTAGCAATGCTCTGCTCCCTCCTGCAGGGGAACGTGGGCTGCTCTATGGACTCTGGCAAGCCTGAAGAGCTCAACTCCTTGCAGTGCCATGGAAACCTACAGTCCCCTGGCAAGAAAGCCCAGGATAACATGCAGGGAGCCACAGACTACTTCAGACAAGCTCAAGGACTTGGCTTCCCTGGGCTTCCGCAGTACCTACAGTAATGGCATAGACCCAGTGGCTCTTCGGAGATGCATCTCCACATTGCCATGCCAAAAACTGTAGTTGCACTTATAAGTGTTAGGTGCTGGCTGGAAACCCCCAGCTCAGGGAGAAGGGGCCTTCTGAGCACCTTTACCTTGGTCTCTTGGTTGTTTTTGTTCTCGATGCCATAGATCTCCTGAAGCAGGTAGCTCACGCGGTCAACCTAGAGAAAAGGACAGCAGGTTAGAACGAGCTGCTCCACTTGAAAACACTTCCAGTTGGGACACAGAAGCATTAACAAACTAATTCCAGAGTCTCCTCATACAAGGCAGCGTGCAGCTTGCAGGCCAGCTGTTCTAGGCCTGCATTTCAAGGCAGTGAGGTCAGCAGCTGGACTGCTGAGCAAAATCCTCTGCAGTGTCTCACAAGTCACCCAGGAAATTTGGGAACAGTTGTGTGGGAGCAGTGCTCCTACAGCTTGACATTTCAAAGAGTGCCTTGTTATGGCATCTGGACTCCTCAGAGGATCAAAGCGTGTGACAGTCAGTGCAGAATTGGTCTGATCAGAGTCCCTGCAGGAGCTTTTGCTCCTTTTACTGTGAGCCGCTCAAGAAATCCCATGAGAAGCTTATGTTCCAAAAAGTAATAGGCAAGCAGGCAACAAAGCTCTTGCTAAAAAGACCCCCAGGTTTTAAGATCCTAAGCAAGCAGCAGCAGATAATTGTACATCGTGCACTCCACCTTCCCCCCACATCTGGCTGTGCAACTTCCACCCCAACATTAAGCAGCACTTCAGAGCCTTGGCTTGTGTAATATCTGAGGAAACTGGGTGAGATCTCAGGCTGCTGGTGAAATAACCTCAAAGCTTTGCACTGGGTGCAGCTGGACACCTGTGGGGTGGCAACAATGTCTTTAATCAAGCTGCAGAGAAAGACTTACAATTTGCACTTACAATTTGCTTCTGCTTTAAAGGCTTCACGGAGAAACTGCCGTCAACATGCTAGCAAGAGAAAAAGAAAAAAAAAGACATTTTTTTTTCACGATTTAAAGAGTAAAACAGATTCTCGAACCACAGAGTTAGCATGTGCTAGCCGAAAAAGGAGGCACAAACAAAGTTTGGCTGCTGGCTAAAGTCAGAAGCAAGTCAAACGTGCTCCACATGGCCATCCTCAGAGCCAAAGTGCAGTGACGTCTCCCAGCACCTCATCTGCTCCCTGGCAGCAGGCACAGCTGGAACAACTCTGCACAAACCTGATGTCGAAGCTACTGTCAGGAACACTGTGCTATTTCTATTTTCTCCACCATCCATCAGGACCAACTAAACTGAACTAAACCAGGCCCTCCGCCAGAATCTATGGGAAGCACGGAGCAAGATTTGGGGGAAGCTGCATCAGGCCTTGCTGGTGTGAACAGCTGCAGACACGTCTGTTTGCTGGAGGAGTTTCAGGGGAAGGAATAGCATCGTTACAGCAGAAGACAAAACAGCCCTGTTTTCCAGGCAAACACAAACTGCCAAGTTTCTGCCTTTCAGATAGCTGCAAGGCCAGACCATGCACTGTCAAGGTTACAACCTGTTCTTAAACATATATATAAATAGCAAGGTACTAAGGCGTGCTGGTTTGCCAGTCCTCTGAGCATGCTCTAGTGATCAGTAGCAGTGCTGATTAGCAGAGAACAGTGCTGGATTAATGGCTCTGCACTTCAAAAACTCCAGTTTTCCTACGGACTGGGAGCATATTTTAACCACTTTGCCACGAGACCTTTAATAAAAAGAAGATTTTGATCTTGTTTGTAAAACACTCAAGCAGAGGAAGTAGCCCCAAAGGACAAAGCCTCATTCTCATGGCACACAGACTGGAAAAAGCAGCAAAGCCCTTCAACTTCTGAGCTCTGATAGGGACGTTGGGCATAACCAGGACTCAATACTCATAACTCAATGGCCTGATCAGTTCTGGGTGCTTCCCAGTTTTTTTGCATATCTCATTTAGTGTCTGAGTACTAGGGGCATGTTTGACTTCATCTCTGTGTATCCAGAGAGGTCAGAGCTTCACAGACCACATTGAATTTGCCTATAATCCCAGAAATCAGGCTTACAGAGCTCTTAAAGCACTTCCAGACATTTTCCAAACTCAGAGGGAAGTTTCCAAAGCTTCCCTTTTGCACCCATACAAATACATTCCTAATGTATTCCTGATAGGAACATGAATACATTCCTAATAAGCACTGGACCACTCTGCACGGATTGGCACTACTTTTGCCCATAGACTCTGCAGTGTTACAACGTGCTCAGGGTTTGCACCTGCGGGGCCTCCAAGTGTAACTGAAATGGAAAACATCACAACTGCCTTAACAGTCTCCTACCTAGCTAACCTGCACCAGGAAATTTCTGCTATCAATCACAGACCAGGTGCCACTTTTTACAACTGTGGGGGCTAAACTGGCTCTACAGGAAGAGACTCCATTTCTCTGTTCCCTGAGAAGAGACATAAAAAGTCTCTAAGATGGTTCTAATTCCTCCCAGTGGCTTGCTCCTATGTTTGGACAAGGCCAGACGATGGTGGAACAGGTTCTGGACATGGCAGATCTGGTTGTACAGAGGTCATAAAGCTCCAGAAACTGCCCAGCAGCAGCCTGGGTCAACACTGACCACATTCAAACATCACAGGCACCAAGGAACAGCCTCTCCCCACACACAGGAAACAGCAGCTACAATTAGCTGACCGAGCAGCTCAGGTATAAATTATAATTGCAGGTTGCACGGGAGCTGCTGCGAGCAACTATTGGTACTACGACAGTGCTTAGGAACCCTAGGCACGGGCCAGGTCTCTATTGTGCCTAAGTCTTATATAAATACAAACCAATGACCCATGGAAATGTTTATATACACAATCACATGGATAGAAGGAAAAGAAATTTCATTTACCTTTTCGAATGCAGCCAGAAGAACATGAGCATGACCTGTCACCTCAACCACCACTAAAAAAAAGAAAAAAAAAAACAGAAGAGAGAAAGAGCAGCTGGTTTAAAATCTTGAACAAGGCCAGTGGTTTGAAGCATGGTACAAGACAGGGAGCATGTGGGCATCCTTGGTTATCCACAGCAGAACCCTCCAAGCTTCAAATAGGTGCTCCATACCACTCCACTTCGTTTTCAGAGTGCAGAACAGGGGAGTAATACAAAGAGCTCAATAGGATTCTGCTCTCCCTCAAAATTCCTGTTTTTAATTAATCAAATTTATCATAGCAAGGGACAAATCCATCTGGTTTAACAGCAGCTGGCAGCCCTTCCAGCCCTGGTACTTAACACTTCGTTTCAGTCTAATCCTGCATGCCTATAAAACATTTATTTCTCATGCCATTTTTGCACACTGAAACATCTCTCGCCGGTTCTATGACTTTTCCCCAGTAAGAAAGACCATGTGTCCCCCCTTTCAAATTTAAGGTCTGTCTTAATTCAGAGGCAGCCAGAAAGGGCTGCTGCAGGTTTCTGCATCGCATTCATAGCTCCCTCAGCAAATGAAAACAAAGAGGAAGAAAGGCACCAAAAAGAGGAAACCCAAGGTACAATCCTAAACCCTCTAGCTCAGGACTCTCAAATTCTGTTCAGCTCCATCAGGTAAAGTCCTTTTACCTAAATATGCTCAGATTCATCATCCTGGAACAGGAGGAAGAGACCTCAGCACAGTTACTGCAGGAAGGAAGGAAGGGAAAGGTGAGTAACTACCTCACCAGACCCACACAAAGCACCAGAGTTGGGTTCAGCACATAAGGAAAAGGTGACCTGAATGTTATCAGCGACAACTGCATGAAGCAACTCCTATGATGTCTAAAAAAAATGGAAGCCTGATAGCAAATCACACTTTGAAATCTCACAAAAAAAAAAAAAAAAAAAAAAATTATAAACAGCAGCAGGACTAGACGCTGCATTCTGATGTGAAAATCAGGTTTGCAAACTGCAGGATGTGGGATGAGAGACTCCAAGCCTGGAGACTTGCTGAACAACCAGGAAGGGTCTTAGCAACTAGGCTGCAACCAGGACTATAAAGACATAGAGAGAAGAGGGCTAGAAAAGGGGATTCATCTACCCGCTGCTTCCCTGCCAGCTAAGAGCAAGTCTCTTCCAGCTCAGTCGGAAATGAAACTGAGGTCCCTTGGAGCATTTTTAGTAGCCAAGTAACAGATAAAAGGCATTGCTTCCCTTCATATCCTGTTGCACGGCTGGAGCTGTGTGACCTCAGCCCGCACAGCATCTTCCCTCCCTTACGGCTTTACTCGGAGTTACTCCGTTGGCAGGAACGGAATGACTGCTAACGTTACAGCCTCACGTTCTCCAAGGAATGCAAACAGCTCCTGGCAGAGCGCAGTCCAAAACAAAATTGCTCTGACTGCTATTTCAATTTGCCATTCAATTTTATTTAATGCAAATAGTTACAGGCCAGCCATAATTTTCCATGTGCTCCAAACAGACAAAGCCTCCTAATATTAGCTAAAAAAATAGTAACAATAAAAAAGACGTATATAGAGAGCTATATATAGCTATTGATAGCTAATGGAAGGCAAACAGTACAGTTAGCTGGACCTTTGTATCAAGAGAGCTTATCCGTCAAAGAGGGAGAAGAGATCACTGTGCTCCTTGTCTTGGAGTGCATAACCCAAAGGGAGAGGGTGTCATTTGCTCCAATTTGTGCCTAACCCCAGGGGCACAGACAGGAGCTAGCCTTTTTTCTCCTAAATACCACTCTCCAACACTAATACCTAACCATTTTTCCAGTAAAAATGGAGGCTATCTTTAAAAGTACGTTTTTTTGTGGTCAGTCTGTGGCTAGCTGGGCCTTTTTAAATAGGTAGGAGTTAAGGTGAATTCCTGAGATATCTTTATTACAGAAAGGTTCCCCAAGCCTCTGCTGCAAATAAAAGCTTTTCAGTGTTGCAGAACGAGGCCTGTGCAGGCAGAGTCCCGAAACCTCAGAGCAAGAGCAGAAGGTGTGAGCGAGCACAGTGCCCTGCTTACCATCCCCTTCGTCCACCACGGCGCGGATCACCACCGGGAAGACGCCACGGTCCAGGTCGAAGTTCAGCTGAAGAAGAAGAACAAAAGGAGTTTAGCCAATTCACTCCAGGCTTTCCTGAAGACAACATTAGCTTATCAGTATTTGCTAGAAGAGATTCATTCAGTCAGTCTTTTCCATCCTGCATTTTTGAGCTATCCCACCACGCCACAAAGAAAAAGCTCATTACCGACTATTGATTAAAATCCTGCTGAAAGAAGCTCATGGCTTTGCTCTGCTTCCTGATCCGGCTTCACACTGTAAGCCAACAGTTACTTTTTTGTCCCTTTCAAGGGAAAGTCACAGCCGAGGTCTGTGGTTGCTTTATAATACAAACTTTCTCCTTCTGAAATGTATGGCTTCTTTAAGGTTCCATTTACATTCATTCTTCGGGACCTGAAAATGCCTCAATTCAAGCCTTACACTACAGCTTGGAAGGAAAGCAGTAAATTATGAAGTTTAAACCTGCATTTTTATTAAGTTGTTCTTTCATTTTGCTTTTTTTACATAACAGCTCAACATATTGTTTTCCCTTCTGTCAGCCAGCCAAGAACTATATCACATGCAAGTATTACAGTGGGCAAAAATATTAACTAAAGCTTCTTTTGATATCACTAATAATCTGGAAAGCAATCTGAACTATTTAATAGTAAGCAGCTGAATGATAACGCTCTGCCAGATGTCACATAAAAGACTGCTGCACTTTGGGTGGACATGCAGGAAGCTTCAGCCGTATAAATGTAATTTATTGGACTTGAGAGGGAAAAGAACTACATGTACACAGAGCCAAAAGGAGAGAAGAAACTCTTCAGAAGCACAGGGCTTGTTCTATGTTTTCTCTATAACCAGAGCTCCCAGAAACATCTATGAAAGAGATGAGCAAAGGGAGCCAAAAGCTTACTTCTTTCCACAGCATCTCTCCCTTTAAGCTGTCAAAGGGACATGACTTCAGTACTCAAGAGCTAAAAACTTGTTGGCAGCAACAAAAGCGAAAACTAAGCTTCTCAATTCTTTAAGAAGAAAGGGATCTGTGCTCCTGCTTTCCAGCTCGCTCAGATGACAGAAGGGTTTGAAAAGCAGCTCTTCCAGGCTTTTGTAGGTTGAGCTTGTGAAATCATACGTTGGCAGAGAAGCCAGGACATGAGGAGACCAGACTCTGCAGGCTCTTGGAGGACTATGGTAGTTGCCACAGGGTTTGTTAAAGCACCACAACTGATTATAATTGTAACTTCAAAACAATGGCTATTGAATCTTTTCAAAGCCTATAGAAGATTTTTTTTTTTTAAATAGGTAGCTACCTACCACGGTTCACATGTTCAATACCCTTCCATAGGCTTGGGTCAGGAAATGAGCACGGGGAATTGAGCTGGGAGAGGGGTCCCCAGGAACAGGCAATTAGCAGCAGATACAGAGCAAGTCTGCTGCTTCAGAACCTCTTAGAGCCACTTTGTGCAGAGCAGGGTGAGACCAAGACCTTCCTGACCCTTGGCCATAAGCAGAAGCTCTTGGACCAACGTTTTGAGGACTAGAAAATTAGAAAGGTAACATTTCCACTGGAATTTTGGCCAAGATATCAAAATGAACACAATTCCATGGATCTTGCTGTGCAGCAAAAACCACTGGGTTCGATTAAAACCAAGCCCTTGCCTGTTTGCAGTGACGAGTTCGTGTACACAGATGAAGGCACCCCCTTGTTCAGTGCTAACGCACCAGTGTGAACCTGCCCCAGACGTGGCATCCCCACAAGCACTGTGCTGCTGTGCTGAACAGCACAGCTCATGGCCCTCAAAGCAACCAGACCCTTCCAGAGGGCAAGCCAAAAGAAAAAAGACAGACCAAGACAGCGATTCAGAGCCTCCAGTGGCTCTGTCCCAGGATAACTGGGAAAGATGCAGCAAGAACCAGACAGGGGCACATTATTCCCACAAGCTCTTCGGTTGGCAGGGACAACAAGGCTGAAAAGCAGCAGGTTTCTCTGGGAACTGCTCCCGTGCCCATCTCTGCAGCCTCCCTCCTGTGCCAGCTGCTGGGATGCCAGTTGGTCAGTGACATTGGCAGTCCCTTCCTTGGCTTTTTCTTCACACTCTGCCTCATCCACCTGCCAAGTCCCCATGTTGATACCTGCTCTTCCCATGGCTCCCTCAGCCTCATAGCAACAAAACAGGCCATGGCAGCTGAGAGTGGGAATCTTCCAGGCATAACCCAGTGACACTAAATGGATTCCTGTCCTGCTGGCACCGCAGAGTGGCGGAAAGAAGGAGACACTAATGAAAGACTTACCTCATCATCCTTCCAGTCTGAGAAATCAATCTTGAAGGAAGGCAGGGAGAACTGCTGGCTTACTCCTCTCTTGTAATGAACCGTCTCCGACTGCAGAGAGGGATTCTTTGTGCTGTATCTGAATAAAGGGGGGAATAAAAGAAAACTTGCTGTAACAAACGATTGCTCTCTGCTGGGCTCTCATTCATTCACGCCTGTCTGCCTTTCAGGAATCACAAGTGGCAGCTCTAAGAGGCAGAGCTGGCAGAGGCTGGCAGCCATTCACTGAGAGACAAAAGGGGAAGGGAAACGGCCAAGGCAAGACGGGGAGCACAGCGAAGGGAGAGCAGCACAAACAGGCAAGGTCTCCTTGGATCCATATGGACCTGCCTGGCAACACTGGGCGCCAAAGCAGTACAGTGGGGTGCAGCAGCCTGGCAAAGGGCAGCTCACTAGACCAGGCCTGTGCAATGCCAGCTCTCAGCCCAGCACACAGCCTTTTCTATTCTGCAGGAAACCCGGGCAGACTGAGTGCTACCTAACAGTGACAACACACCAGGCAATGTGGCAGAGCTCTCCCAGGTCTCTGCAGGACAGTTCTGCAAGGAGGAGAGCAGCTCAGCATGGGGTCATCCTGGCAAGCAAGAACCATTCAAAACCACTGCCTAGCTCTCCCTGTGACACGTGCCCTGCACAGAGCTGGCCAGGGTTAGCCATACTAGATACTAGATATGAGCAATACCAATGCTCATCAATGCTCTGCAGCTGCCAGCTACAACAGGGTCGCAATTCTGCTCGCTCAAAGCTCAGCACTGAAACACCAGCACCACCAGGCAGGGCTAGACATCTGAGAGTGCGGAGCACAATACCATCCAACCCAGGTGCCTACCCCAAGAGGGACGTTTCCTTTCCTACCTACAATGCGATTCACAGCAGGTTTCAGTGGCAAAGCCACCTCAAGAAACCTGCACCCTTTCTGTTCCTTTCCTGAAGGGCTATTTCTGATGTGAACTTGCACAGCCTCTCACACTGCTGATTCGGCCACAAGAGGGGAAGCAGCAAAATGCACGACCAGGTGGGAACATCTGAGGCTGATTTTACCACAAAAGCCTTTGTATCGTGCAGCTCCCAACAGTGTGGTGACAGACTGAAGAGAAAGTGGAAGACGCCTTGCCCAACACGGTTGCACTGCAGAAACAAGAAAGCTCCTCCAGAGCACTGACAAGCCAGGTCTAGCTCCAGCTCCATCGCAAAGACTTCAACAGCCAGAAGCAGTACCAGGACATTGCCTCTTAAACCATTGCTTCCTAAGCAGAGTTTCACAAAGTGAGACTGGGAGAGCACTGGCCTCCAGCCACTGAAACCACCACTGAGCAGCTCCAAGTCTGTTGACTGCTTAAATGTGTCACCAGCCTTGATCTAGCAGCCAGCCTGGGGACAGGCTTCAAGGGGAGGTGTCACATTTGAACCAAGAACTCCGGGTCAAGTTCTTCCTTAATTCAACTGACCATCAGCAGCTCAGATTTGACTGAGGAGGTTTCTCAAGAGCAGCCAGCACAACGGCAGCATCTCAGATGCTGCTGACAGGCATCTTCTGTCAGGCCTGTGAAGACCACACCAGAAGAGACCAAGGTATCTCTGTGACAGGGCAGAGCACACCAGAAGGAGATGGTAATACAAAGCCTTTCTGCATCAGAAGTGATTCTGGTAAGCAAGGAACCATGCTGAACCTGCTCTGACACTAGCAGAGGACAGGGCAGCTCAATTTTGGACAACAGCAAAGCAGAAACTGAGGAAAAAGCTCAAATCGGTCAGCTGCTAGCAGTCAGTCAAGAACAGCACATCATACCAGAGACTGCAGGACATGAGGAAGAAAGGACAACCAGGCTGGAGGATGCCAGAGGTGACTGTTGGAGAGGATGTGCCTAAGGCTGAAAACTATAAAGAAGCTGCAGATACACTAGAGCCAAGATGCTGAGCGATGAAATTATCTGCATGTGCACAGAGATCTAAGAGGTGAGACAGCCAGAGTCAGCACTTGCTAGCGGGCAGGGAGCATCAGCTCTGCCTCCTGCCAGAAGCAGGACGCAGCCCCTGCTGCGTTTCACACGTGCCTTCTATCCTGCCTTCAGAGCCAACGTTACCCACCTTTCCCTCGTAACAATTCTGCTACCAGGGCTGCAACGTAGACTTGGTTGTTCTTTGAATATGCTTTTAGCAACGCAGTCAGTGCCCCCAGGACCCGGGCAGGACGGAGAGGCAGGGCACGTTGAGACCTGGCCCGTGCAGAGCCCAACAGAGCGCAGCTGCAAGCGGCTGCGCCAGTGCTGCAATGGGACACGGTCCCAGCACCTACAGGCCTTCCAGCCTATACATCTCCCTACCTGTTGCCAGTATGCAAAAGCCCTCTGAGCAAGCTGGGCCAGTGTTGCTTATTGCAGAAACTTAGAGCTCAGTGATTAGGATGCATTTTGTAGTAAAAATTGTCCAAACCTGGACACCAGAAGACTAAAAATGCTTATTAATGCATCTCCAAACCTAAAAAAAGAGCCAGGCTTCCCACTGACACAAACTGATGACGTTCCCTAAGAAGCTAGTACAGTTCCAGGGAGGATCCAGAGAGCAGAGCTCTTCAAGGCTTACCTGGCATCACAAGATCCTTGTTAAATTCTGGAAAGCCATGACGAAGATGAGGATTGCAATGCGCACTTTTCTCTTCCTGATGAGGTAGCTGCACTATATTATTTATGACAAAACTTCACCTCAGAAACTCCTCTGAACTATGTTGAAATTCTGCTGCTTTACTAGAAGGTCTCACTCCATCCTTTGCATTTAAAGCACGGTGTGGGAGAGATCAGAATGACAGGTCTTTTATGCATGAACTACAGAGCAAGCAATTGAGTGAAGTTTTATTTACTGAGTTGTCAAGTCAAGTACAATGAATAGAGTAAGCCTGTATCTAGCTCCTTTTGTGGCTCTCAGAGCTTCCCAGCTCTGCAGAAAGGCACAATTCTCTCTGTGCAGCTGGGAAAGCAGGGAAAGGAAAAATGACTTATCAAAGGTGACAGCAAGTCAAGAAAATGCTGGAAATGAAGCCCAGCAGAAAGAGCACAGGTCAGAGAAGGCCTGGATAGCAGCGCCCCAGCAGTGCTTGGAAAGGGGTGGACACATGCCAGTGCTGAGCACCAGAAGGCCTTGCATTAACAGCACCAGGGCTAAAGTGCTCCAGAATAACAAGAAATGCTGCTCCTAAAAGCAAGAGGTCAAATGACACTGTGGGAACTTGTCCACAACACAACTATAAAGGTTCAGTCTAACAAGGAACCTTTTCCATGTCCATTTTTCAGCCTTTTCACTTCAAGGAGGTATTTGGAAAAACTCCCGCACCTCTCATTAGGCTGGCAATGAAAATCGTTTCAGTGCCTTCTCATCTAAACTATTTCCCATACCAAGCAGAAACATCCTCCGGGTTGAAAGGGGCCAAGAGGCCCCTAATGAGAGCGGTCACAGAGAAGTCTTAGCAGAAGTAAGGTCAGACAATGTTCTCACCAAATATTTAAGGTAAAAATCAGATTATAAGCAACAGTTGCAGGAACTGCTAAGAAGACAACATATCCCCCTCAAAGACACTGATTAAAATGCTCTCAAAGAAGGAAAGAATTTGCACATTCTGATATCTCTGCAGATCATTCCTGCCACTCGACACAAAGAGCATGCCTGTTTAAAGAGTCAGGAATCCACATGCTGCTGGCACACAGTGCTCACACAGTCCCTAAAAAGAGAAATATACCACATACATGGCCTTCCCGAGCTGAAGAGTCCGACTAAAACATCAAGGAGAGTTCCCAAAGGGAACGAGCGAGCTTTACAGCTCACTGCTCGGCTCTCACACCCCACACTGACTACTTCCTGGCTGATCCCAAATCTCTTCCCTCTTCCCAAGCCCAGGGAAGAAGCAGCAGACGAGATGCCTGCATGAACACATCGCAATGATTTTGAGAAGAAAAACCAAAACCATTGCCCATCTCATTCCATCACCACCAGCTGGGAAGCAGGCATGCCTGCCTGGAGGAATTCAGCCCATGGCTCGGGCGGGCTGCTCTGTGTCCCCACTCAGACTTGTGCCTAAGGACCCGTGGGACATGGGCAGTTTCAGAGGGTCCTCGGGCAGCGACTCTTCCATCGCTCCAGGCAGCAGTTCAGGACTGATGTCCCCCGGGCTCCACGTGCTCTTACAGACAAGGAAGCAGCCGTGTTCTGGCAACGCTCAATGGGGCTAGGAGCTGATGGGCAGCAAGCACCCCGGCCTCCTGCTCTTCCATCTGCACCTTCCCCTTTCATTTTGGGGCTGGAATCTGACACATCGGCTGCAGGGGAGGAGGAGGTTGAACATGTGTCCTAACAAAACTGGTGAAAAAAGAGCCACAGTCATCGGCCTCAGTCAGCTAGGCAAGACCTCAAGGCATGCAAAGGTCCAGCTCCAACTGCTCAGCTTCCTGTAGAAGGAGCCGAGCTTGTGACTCTCATCAGGCTGCAAAGTTGGCTGGTTACACAACTGTTTCAGACAGAGGGCCAGAACTCTGATTAAAGACAGAGGGTTGGTCTGTTCAGTGAAACATATAGAATTCAGCTTTCCGGCACGTGAACTTTACACACTGCAGGCCCCGTGGGGACTGCTGTCTGCGTGGATCAAAGCCGGCTTTCGCTATAAAGACAACTTGTGCCTAGCAGAAAATAGCACTTGCCTCTGATTTTTTCACACAGAGGAAATCTTTCTGCACAAAGAATTCAAATTAATCAGAGCCCACAGCCAAAAGCAGCAATAGCATCTTTCAAAGGCCCTGAACAGGCAGAGTCTATTAAATAACCAAAGGAATATCCAAGTGCCTCTGTCTCTGCTCTGCAAGTTTTAGTGAAAACAGCCATACACAGAGCTACAGGTTTCATTTGCATTTCATTTGGTGAACCAACTATTCACATTTCCATATACAGACAGAATATATGATCTATTTCAGTGCTATACCCACTGCCAGCTTAAATGACTGCAATAGGAAGCCTGCAATGAGCATAGCGGGCGTTGCAAAACAAACAAGGAAATGAGATTTAATAAAACATTCCAGTAGCCCCATATGTGCATCAGCAGCACAAACAATACAGCCCCGCAAAGCACAAAGGCTAGCAGGGCAAAACTGACCTATTTTCACTGTATTTTCACTTTAAAATGAGAAAAAAAAAAAAGTTTGGCAACATTAGGAGGAGGAGCTCCTTATTTGTCTGACAAGCACATGAAGAGGAAGATCCTTTCTTAAGAATGGTCAGGGAAACTCTTCTCTCATGTCACGTTTAGCACTAGCTCTCACTCTGCTTGGCTTGCTTGCACCTTCAGCGGGCTTGCCTGCCTGTGAAGCACTTCCAGCTACAGGACTGGTTTGCACTTTTTCCCCTGAGGAAACAACTGCTGCTGTCATGTTAGAAGGAAGGAATCCTTCCTGCTGTTCAGCAGGATACCTGCAGCTGGAGAATTCCTGGGGGGGTCTCCCAGATATGAGTGGGAACCACAGCTTTTACCAGGAAAGGAAAGGATACATTCATAAGCACACACAAAGAATACAAGCATCCTCATAGCCTCTTCCAAAAATATATAAGAACACGCTTGTCTCTCAAAGCAGAGACATCTAAGGGTACCGGCACATAAACCAGCTCGGCAGAGGAGGGCAGGCTTCGAGCTGCAGGCCCTTCAGTGACTCTATGGGAACCGCAAACTGTCTCTCCATCTCACAGCCCAGCGCCTCGGGGCCTGCTCCCTAACCCACCTTGGCCAAGTCTATGTCACCCGCGCTGACCAAGTCAGAAACATCCTCATCCCTCTTCCACTTGAGATGGCCAAAACCCTCCTTGCTGTGTCTGTGGAGGCAGGAGGCTGCGGGGTGGAAGCAGCTGCACCATGGCCAGCAGTGGCACATTTGCTTTCTCCACGCTTTGGTGGCCAGCTACAGTCCAAGAGCGGTGGTGATGCAGCTCATGGCAAAGCTCAGGGCTCAAGGCAAGAGGCAGTGGTTGGGTGCTCTGTCTTCCCAAGATCTCCTCTGGGAAACAGTGCAGTTCCCAGCACGATTGCCTGGCACAGCGCTGAATACTCCGTTGAGACAGGCTGGTAAAGGCAACACAGGCCTTTAGTGATAAAAGCCACCAGCTTTTAAATGGAGCCCAAGCAATCCTGCAAAGAAGCTTCCCTCCTGCAGAGAGAAACACTTCCCTTAGTCACCACCACTAACCCTAAAAACAGGCACATAACAAGCAAGCCCATGAGACTGCTGCAATTCCCAGATGAACAGAGGCTCCACCAGCACCAGAGAGCCCCTGTTCCTCCTCCCACTCAAAACTGAGGGAAGGCAACGATATTCCAAAGCAGGAGTTTGTAAGCAGGAACGCCGATGTTATCCGGATCATAAGGCAGGTCTTTCGGCAGAGAAGCAAGACTAACTTGTTTAGCATTTTTAAGGAGTCATGCTGCGGGCTGGGTGCTAGGAGGAAATTTCTGCCTTTAACAATGATCCAGAAAGTTTCTCCTGTTATAGCAATTAGCATCTATTTAAGAGAGTGGAAAAAAAAAGGAGGGGAGAGAGGGATATTTTAAAGAAAATTTTCTTCCCAGTCAAGGACTGGATTTCACATCTGAAAAAGTTTTGAATTTTTAATTTACATACCAAACAGCTGTTGCACATGTATGCTCCTTGAATGCAGATATTAACTGCTGAAAAAAAATAATTGAGAAAACAAAAAACTACCAGCTCAAGGAGGTGGATGATCCATTCCAATTAGTGCACTAAAAATGCAACCCTCTCCATTTAGAGCTTGAAGAATGCAGCCCAGATTTTTTTTCCACTAGAACTTGAAAAGAATAAATCAAAGTAATTATAGCACTGCTCTTTCAGAATTGCCTTGCAAAGCTGAAATCAGAGCTTCAAAAGGTTTTTTACTAGCAGCCAGCAAATCCAGAGAAGTCTACTTCAGGCAGCTGCACTAGCCCCAAGATGAGCTTCATGAGCCACTTCCACATAGAAAAATAGCCTGGGTTGAGTTAAAGCAGCTTATAAAGTCTATATTTGTATCTCATTTCCCTCAGGCCTCACTACCTACCACATCTGCATGAAATCAGGATCACACCTTCCAAAAACTTCACCGGCTACCACTGCAGATCCCTGCACCCTACAGTTGTATAACATTTATTGTCCAATAACTTCAGAGCAGAGACGGATACATGATCATTCCTGTATTAGGAGGAAATTAAAGTAGGATGCACAAAGTAAAAGGGCAAGTGACAGAAGCAAGAGCAGGACTGAATGCATCGACTTTCAACATAAAGGCCTGGGGCACCGATGGGGATTGCTGCCACCGTACAGAGCAGCCCAGCATCGTCCAGTTTATTTAGTTAGCAAGGTAAATGATTGCTGGCTACAGATCCTGGTTTCATGCTGAGGTAGTCAGGGGTGCTGGACAAAGAGTTCTCAGCCTGCTGAGCAGAGATCCATTTCACTGAACCATGCACAGGGTGGATAAAAGACTGCGTATTTTTAAAATATTTTTCTTTGAAGTTGAAAGTTATGTTAACTTTCAGTAACTTGATCAAGGAGCTGCTCAGGTTAAACTTAATCAGGTAGTTCATGTTTGCTACATAAGCATTAAAGAACAGGCAACGGGACTGGTGACAGCTGCTGGCTCAGTGCATGCCATCAAATTTCAGCAACCTACACTCCTAAGGGATGCAGAAACTGCCTTTTCCTCCTCCCATCAAATGATGCTCTGCGAGGAGAGGGCTGTAGTTACAGAAGACTGAAAACACAGTGTCCAGAAACAATCAGTTCTATTCTCTAGTTATGATGTTTCCATTACACAATCATCGTTAAAGGCAAAACTTGTCCTAACAGTCTGTAAAGAGTCCAATACAGTGTAATTTAACCAATATCGTTAAACTGCTGGTCTTGGGTTCTTTAAGTTGTATTTCAATCCTAACACAATTTGGTTTAAGATAGAGGTTTAAAAAATAATCTTAAAATAATTTCTTTTGTTATTATAATATCAAACACACAACTATGAGTCTGAAAAAATAATTTTAAACTAAATCAATATTTTTGCACAATTATGTTTTTTGCAAGAAGTAGTACAAAGTTTGCTATGAAGTCATACCAAGTTGTAAATTGAGACGTTTAGTTGTTACCAACAAGGGACAAACATTCTCCTTCAAGATAAGCTAAAAAAAAAAAAAAAAAACACGCAAAACAAGATTAAGTCAGGGATTTAGAGCAAGACTTGCTGATTTAAGCCAGAACTGAAGACTGGCAATGTAAATACATCCACCCTGGCCATAGAGACTCTCAGTTCTCTCTATTATTCATAGACAGTTTCCTTTTCAGGTCAAAGCCAAGGAATGGTCTGCACAGCAGCACAAGGGAAACAGCTACCTCTCCATGTTGTACCTGTATTAGGAAAAGAGGACTTCAATCTCCAAGGCAATTCCAGCAACTTCACTAGCACTAAATTCACAGGAAGCCTAAAGACCTGAGAGACAGAACATGGAAACTTTATAAGATTTCTACAGCATCCTTCTTCATCCAGCTGTTTGTCAAGAGGTAATTTTCTGTTTACAAGGAGATAATTTATTACTTCCCCCAAAGTACAGGCAGCCACACGTTTCAACAAGAGATCAGTCTAAACTAGAACCCTGGATCAGGATATCCTCCAATTTGGAGAAATGCATATGTGGATGGGAGCACTGAGCTTAATTTCTAAAAATAAACTATTCATTGATCATTAGTGGAATGTTTCTACTTTGCCTAAAACTCATACGATTTGCTACACATAATTCTCCCTGATGAAACCTCTGCAAATCACTAAAGCACAAGGTTAACCCTCAAATCAAGAGCACCACTGCAGAAGCACTCAGTACTGCTTGCACAGAGGTGCTGATCAGCCAAAATCCTGCAGTAAGGGACTTCAAGAGCTTCTGCAGCTTGAAGATTCATTTATCCACAGAAGAAAAAGAATTCTTTATCTGCATGGTCACTGGAAGCTGCAATTACATAGCAGCAGCTCACACGTGCACCTAATTCCCACAGGGAACAACAAGCTTCAGGAACCCTAACTCTTAATAGAGAGGGGAAACCTTTTGTAGTCTTAAGGGATATTATGCTGATTAGAATAATTGAAATGCACTGATTTAAACTGAACTGTATGATAGCTTTTGAAATCTGTCTGGAGGCACTATTAGCATAGATGAGGACAATCTGATCCCATGGGTCACATTTTGACCATTCTTTCCACAGCTAATCACAGGTTAACAAGTACAAGGCAGCAAACAAACAGACAGTAAATCCCCCTGGCAGCCTGGTTTGAGATGGTCATTTACCCTGGAAGGGGCTTTGGGTTAACCTCAGTTCCACACAGAGCCACTATGTAAATCTCACATAGGGCCTTCACTTTGCTGGCCCATGCTCCCACCACAGGGAACACACAGAAATCCAGCGAAATACATGTTCTGGAAAGAACAAGGTGATATTGGAGAGAGGGGAATGCTTTCAACTTGATAAAACACCTTGCTAGCAAAGCATACAGCTTCGAGTTCCTCTCTTTTGTTGCACGCAGAATGGTTTCCCTACACACAAAACCAAAAAGGGAATAGAGAGGGAGGTGGCCATATGGGGAAGGAAGCGTAAGTAATAGTCAAGGCTACCAGAATATATAAGACAAAAAATATTTCCCTCTCCACGCCTTGTAACAGCCCTGCCTTCAGGGGTGATTAATGAGCAGGAGATGCTCAACACCTGAGGATGCCTGTGCCCCTCCAAGGGCCCGCAAGCCCGGCACTTACACTGCCATGCCACCAACAAACTCCTCCGTAGCTTGGCAGTAGATTGTGATGGCAACGCGGGCATCTGCATCAAACGTGAACTCCAGGCTGTACAGGACTTTCTGCTTCCCGTTCTCCTCAGTAGGGCTGTCAACATCGTCTTTATACCTGAAACACAATGACGGAGAATTAGAACATATATTTAGGGGGATATATATTAGTCATTTAGTTCATTCTGACAGTTGGGACAAGAGTAGTCCCTTCAGTCTATGTGTTTTGGCTTTCACAATGCCCAGATTTCCGTTCTTCCCTCTGAGGAAGATTCTTCCAAAATTTAGCTGAAATTATGAAAGTGAAATATGCAGCAACACTGTTGAGGTCTCACCCAATCTCCCTAGGGCACAGAAACAGGCAACAAGTTGAACCCCCAAATGTTGATCCTTTAGAAGAGAAAACATTCTCCCTCCCTTGAAGTGTTTCTGCACTTTGCTCAGTGTGTGGGTTAAAACAATCCTTCACGGGCCTGAAAACAACAAAGCCTGACTGTATTTAGCTGTATATATGAAGTAATGTGGAGCTTCTGGTGTATGACAGGCAAAAAGTAAGGTGCCTGTAATCCAAATGTCTCCTAAAGCTCAGCAGAAAGGTAACTCCAATATTACATGGAAGATGATACTAATACTGATTCAGATCAGGAAGCACTCAAATATAGGAATTTCAAATAACTTTAGGCATACAAACCATCAACCAAACCCC
>JAVCKT010023792.1:29612-39711 GCA_032273925.1 Rhynchotus rufescens
CTGGTAATGACTGAAGTTTGCACACATTTATAATAGGAATAAACACTAATGCATTCAGCTGTGTAACAGAGG
Organism: Rhynchotus rufescens; assembly: GCA_032273925.1. Lineage (NCBI taxonomy): Eukaryota > Metazoa > Chordata > Aves > Tinamiformes > Tinamidae > Rhynchotus > Rhynchotus rufescens. The sequence continues at coordinate 29,685 of JAVCKT010023792.1, forward strand.
TGTGATAACCAGGAGAAGAATGGATCTGGAAGTTCTTTTTCAACAAACACAAAGAGGAATCATAACTTCCATTTGGGCTATTGGATAGGGGGACCCCACTGCGTGACAGCTGATTGACATCACTGCACAGTATTACATTTTCTCCCCATTTGCTGCAAAAAGGCAGGCAACAAATCCAGGGAGAGAAATGGAGTGAGATGGGTTGCAGTGCAGTGAGTTACAAAGTGCCAACGGTGACCAAGGGGACAGAGCCTAGACCAAGCAGTCAACAAAGCACACTGAGAAAGGCTCCAAACCTCGAGGTGCTCAGTGATGGAGAGACAGGCCGCAGTGCCACGGCAAAGAGAAGCAGATTTCCCCATGTAAACTCAAATCCCTCTCAAATCCTGTAACTCTGGATACCGTTGCTCCCGTGCTGCGCAGGATGGGCGAGGGCAGCAGGCTGCCTTTCAGCAGTGTACGATGACACGGGGTTTGCTGCCCAGATCCAGTCTAACGTATCCTCCAGTGCTATCTTGATTGCCAGGAGGACTGGGTCAAAGCCAGAGCACTAAACTATTCAGAGGAAGGCCTGGCACCTTCTTCCACTTCACAGTATCAGTAGGCCTCTCCATTAAGCAACCTCAAGGAACACGCTACACTATTGAAAATACTCAGAAAGGTGCTAGACATACCTCTATAATTCAACTCAAAAGTTGTTACTGAAATGCCTATGATCAAGTTCACCAAGATGCAAAACCTGCTGCCTGGTTATGGCATGAATTCTGCTTAACAGTGCACTGAATGAGAATGAAATACTTGGCTTCAGTGATTCGATACAGAAGGTGCAAAACGAAGCTTAAGAGCAGTGTAATGAAGCACTTAGCATACATACTTGCACTCTCGTAACCCTAGGGAATCGTTATCACTACAGCACACGCTTGCATTCCTGTCCGGAGGACATTCCGAGGCTTCCAAACAAGACTTCTACCAGAAGCTCACCTAGGTCAGATCAAAAGTGTAAATCAAGCTCAAACACATCCAACCTGCTAGGACAAAGGAATAAACCCAGAAGCTGACTGTCTAAGTAGCTACGGCTGCCCGTATGCAATAGCCAGAATAGAACAAGATGGTACTTTCCCACATAGAGCAGAGGCATTTGGAAGAATAAAATCATGGCACTTCAAGTTTGTAAACATGAAACACTCCAGCCAGCTGGGTGGGTTTTCCTGAAGAACACGAGTGCAGCATTTCAGGAAGAGCCGACTCAAGTGACAGAAGGCAACAGTCCAGTCAAGTGTTGTTTGTGCCCAGAGGAAGCAGCAACATGAGCTTCTGCAAATCGTGTCTTGCCACACTGCCCTACGTTGATGTGAGGCAGGCAGCAAAGGACATATAGATTTGTAGATCTTGGTTCTTTTGGTTTTCAGTAAAATCACACAGCACATATGGGTTGCCAGACCACCCTCACCCTCTAGAACTCCCTGCCAGCATACAGAACTTGCTCTCACCCTTTCAGGGGAAAAAAAGGGGCTTAAATTTATGCCAGAATACATCTGGTAACCACTGGATGGTCGCAAGTTTGCATGCCCAGAGAGAAGTTTTCTGCTGTGGAGAAGGAGAGCCAGAGCCCTACGTGCCTGGAGCAGAAACACTGGAACAAGGGGCAAAGTACGTGTCTGCACACTGCCAAGCACAAGGCTGCACACTCACCTCCCTATCCTAACAGGCCTGCTGCTGGAGGCAAATTAAAAGATGTGCCATAAAACAAGTTCTGGTGAGAAAACAGACTGCATAGGTGGCCATGCCCGTTGGTTGCAGGACCATGGGATAGGCAAGGACTACTTTGCTGCACACTTTGAGGAGCACAGAGACATCTCGTTTTCCACGAGGTGGTGGGACTGATCTCCAGGGAAGCAGCAAGACAAAGCCGAGGCATTCCTTCCATGGTTGCAGTGGACGTGGCAGACAAGGAGGTGGTTCTCGAGCAGACAAGAGCTCTTCTGTGTCCAGCTGCACTCCAAGTTTCCAGTGCACATTCAGCGAAGCCTCACAGCGCTGAAAAGTGGCCACGGATGCATGCATGGACTTAGCACTTGGTGAATGTGCTAGATGTGTGTTTTGGTCATGCACACAAGTTAATCACAAAGCTGTCACTACCACGGACACAGAGCAAAAGAGACTGACCACCTTGGAGAACAAATAGCTGATCCAAAGTTACGACAAGAATGGCAAAGCAGGGTGACTAAGGGAGTTGAGGCCACTTGGTCTGACATCAATTCTGGGTAAAACAATGGAAGGACTGGAACCTTGTGTGTGTCTGTTAAAGAATTAAAAGATAAAAATTAACAGCAGCCATGACAATTTTACAGAAATTCGTCTAGCTGAACCTGATTTTGCCCACTAAAGACACTAAAAAGTCTGAACAAAAACTAAGCAAACATGCAGGACAGATTTTAAGTATCACTCAACTTAGTATTATCAAGAGATATTTGGGAAAAAAAATGCATTACAACAGTGTTAGGGCAGACAATAAATGAAGTAAGAACTGGCCAACATTTACACCATTGTTCGTTCACTTTTGGGGAATCCCCATCAAGTGAGGGCTTCCCTCGCTGGAGGTTCTGCAAAGATTCACATGCAGTTTAACGCTACTTAGGGCTGCAGAGCAGGTGGTCCCAGCACCCCCTCCATCTCCGGCATCACTGTCTCCAAGCTGGAATGTTTTGTAAATTGAACGTTTTGATGTTAACAAAAACTCTTATCTTGGCCTGAAATGAAGCTCTCACACAAAGTATCAAAGACTCAGAACTTTAAAACCACCATCCCCAGGTTTATTAGTTCTCTTCAAAGTTGCGGTAAAAATTCAGTAGTTGGTAGAGCTCAGAAATGTTTCTGGCCAGAGGAGGGCAAAGAAGCCAGAACGGAAACCTCCTCACATTCCTCCATAAACTTCTACGCTCCACATTATGAATCAACAGAAAAAATAGTGGATTTTCAGGTAAATAATCATAGGAAAAACAAAGGCTGTAGGGACGTCACTGTGAGAACCTACCTTACATCTAGGCACTCAGCTCAGAGCCATTTTATCTGGGGAAAGGAGGTGGTAAAATAGAATTTAATTAGTCCTAGAAAGAGTCTGCAAGCCTCAATCATCAACTGCCATTAAGCCAAGCTGGAGAGGATACAAGTTGTATTTTATAAGCAAAGAGGGAGCTGGGAAAAGCCTCCAGTTCAGACAGGCAGGAAAGCATGAGACCCAGTGTGCCCTTGGAGACTGTCAATTAGATTCCCATTATGGGTCTGCATGAGATTAAAATGAAACAAAAGCATCAGTGGTGGTGTCATCAGCACTAATACAGAAGGAGCAACACAAGAAGCCGGGTCATGAAGCTGAAAAAGGGCTAATAACACAGGGATTTACTGGAATGCAAATGCAAACACAGACACTGTCGAGGTGCAGAGACACCACGTTACCATCGCCCAGGTTCACAACTCTGCTCAGAGCGCAGGATATGAAATCACAGAAAGCTGAACAGAAACGTATTCACTAAAGCCTGCTCACTCCTGAATTCACAACAAGCCCTTTCCTACTCAAAAAGCCACTTCCCATCCGCCCTGCTTATGTGGATTTTTGAAAGCAGACGGAAATACCCTTTTCACCGCAAGTCTGGGAAGAAAACAAGGTTTTTTTTTTTTTTTCTAGAGAAGTAATACATCCTTCAGCAAAAAAAAGCCAGGCAGCATTCAGAACAGTTTACCAAAGGTTATTTCCAAAGAAGCTCTTCCCTCTTTTCCTCTTCAGTGAGTTTTAAAGTCACAGGTATAAAAACAAACCGAGTTTCGAGGGCTCACGAGTCCAACTACTCACATTAGGCCGTGCTCCCCGACCCACGTTGGCCAAGAGTGGAAGCTGGCCCCCTGCCAGTACTCCAGCCCTGCACATGGACTCAGAGAGCACAAGGATCTTGGAGAAACTCTCTGCCTGGACATCTGCCCAGCTGCTCAGACCAAAACAAAGCACTTTGTGCTCTGCTGGGCCCCTGTGCTTCAGGCGTCTCTTTGGAAGAGAGCAGTCACAAGCTCAACTGTGCACTGTTGCATTTAACCCATAACTTACTTTTTCCTAGTGCTGTTTTAGAACTCAGGGTAAAGCAGGGAAAGGTCTCCAAGGTTCTCCAGACCTCCTTCCTCCACATGAGACACAGGCTATCTAAACACATGCACAACAGCAAGGACCATGCTGCATCCTGGCTGCAGTTTTACTCAAGGCCAGTCCTCCTGGCCTGGATTTGCACCAAAATCAACCATCTTCTGACTTTTTCCTTGCACAAGACTGCATTGAGAAATTTGTCTGAAGAGTTTACCGAACTAATACCTTCCACTCATGCTAATGATTCTATAGAAGATGTGAGACCACAGATTCGTTTATTTCTCTAAGGTGTTTAGAAATACAGATTGCCCAGATTTAGAGAAAAGGAGCACATTTGCAAGCTCCAATCATATGTGAACACAATCTTCTAAACGTACCTAGGAACAAGGATCTGGGCCTCGGGTATTTCTCTAACACCTTAGCTTATTCACAATTTGGCTCTGGATGTCAGATCACTGGGTTGAAAGGATGGAGAAAAGAAAAAGAAATAAAAGAGAGTGTTGGGGACACACAGTACCTCACAAGACGGAGAGAGTCTTTGCGAATATTCACTAAACTTCTTAGTGTCTTCACAGGCTCATGTGGAGCTGGAGTTACATAAGGAAACTGAAACAAAAAGGCAAATAATTGTCTTACTATTATCCTAAAACAGGTAGCAGCATGTTACCTTATGCACAATATACCCAAATCAAGAAATATTCACCTACATTTAAATGTGCTCATTTCAAGAGCAACCACAAGCAACAATAATAATGAATTTTGTTAATGATAAATTGAGTGGGTTTCAGAGTGCAAATCCTGCTCTGGCCCAGCGGCAGTTTGTATTGGGAGCAGATTTGTGAAGAAGGGGCATGTGCTTTTTCACTACACCCTGAATTTTCAGCCTAGAAAGTCTTGCTCTCTCAAGTTTTTACTTCCACTAAAGAAACCATTTCCAGCTTGAACAGAAGATGCAGCCCTTTCATGTGTGTTGCAACAAGCAACAGTCACCTGACTGCTAATTGGCACCTGGAAGCTCTAGGTTCCCAGAGGAAACCCAAAACAACGGGACAAATGTTCTGGAAAAAAAATAATAATTATTAAAAGAACAAATAAATCCAACACAGAGGCAGGGATAAGGGGCTCACTTAAGACTATCAGGAATCCTCATACTGGTCACAGACTCTCCACAGGGAAATGCAAAGAAAATTGCTTACTTTGGCAACTTCAACCTTTCTGACTGCAGAGCTGCCCGCTGGATCTCCCATCTGCTCAGGAAAATCCCTAGCTGACACGTCCATTCACACAACTGCCAAGTTTGGTGGGTGCTCGGGCTGCAAACACAGCCATGCTCCAAGTCTCAGTAAGAGCAGGACACAGAGCTGCAGGACGGGCTTTCAGGAAGAAGGTTACTCAGCGTAACCAGCCCCGGTGCCACCCCACAGCCTGATCAGAGTTGGGCTCCTTTGAGCATGAACCCCCTAGGAGCTCACAGCAGTTCTGCACAAGTGTGACTATGATGGAGCAGAAGTATCAGGGACAACCAGCATCCCTCAAGCCTCCTTGTAATAGGAAAACCTACTAAACAGGTAGCCAAATGCTACTGCAGCTCAACTGCAGGGTAGCCCTGGGTCACAAGCAGTGACCCCCTCCGGTTACAGAAACGTATTATTAGAGCAAGATCCAGAGGCTGAAAGAAAACTTGCTGCCTCCTGACCAAGAAGCCACAGAACAGCCCGTGCCACAGCCACAGGACAGATCTCCAGAGGCAGTGGACAATTCACAGGGCAGCATTAAATACTTTCTTTGCAGTTTGACTGCTCCACACTATGGCTCTTTGCACTGTTGTACACAGAGCAATTAGGACATCAGTTACTCCAAAGAGAAGGCTTGGCCTATGTCCAGAGAACAGTTTTGCTGCCTTGCGTTCAAGTATCTTTTCTTGAAGATGAATCAGGGCAGCCAAAGGGCATTAACTTTACACAGGAAGGCTAGGTACCACAACAGCCTCCCGCTCTTAAACCTATTTGGCAAATCTCCCACTGTGTTAATGGCATTCTCACCCACTCCCCTCTGAAGAAATGATGAAACTCAGTGCCAGGATACCTGCAAGAAAACCCAAGCTGGGACATGCATGCAATTTAATTTTGAGATTGCCAGGCAGGTCCTACAGCTACAGGCCCTCAGGACACTTAGGTAACAACTGCACCTTCTGCTTTTGCTGGCACATTGTGCAGGTGGCAGCCTCATTCAGGGTTAAGGAGAAGGGGCCTGTCCTGCAGAGGCCCTTTATGCAGTCACAGCAAAGGTTGTTCTGCAAGGAGCCCCTGAGCTGCACAGAACCAGAATGCACAGAACAATTTCCAAGTCCCTCTTGTCTGATTTTGTTGCTCATCTGCCCTTTCTGCCTGAACAGGAGCTCTCTGGATTCTCACTTATCCTCCCCTGCACAGTTCTGTTATCTAACTGTCGTGCTGCAAAGAGCAATGGCACAGTCTGAGAATAACTCAGGGAAGAGAACATGCATAAGAAGCCTGCTTGACAACAGTCCAAACTCAAATATGAAGTCATTCTGTCTCGGTTTCCTCTACCTGTAAAACAGGGATAATACTAACTACCTCTGAATGCTACTGGCATGAATTAATTAACATTCACAGCCTTTTTGACAAAGAAAAAAAATGATGTAATGGTTCTCATCTTCATGTAGTTGAAACTGCAGAAGCTGCTAGGAAAACAGTTGGCAAACCAAGCTCCTCTCCCCGCTTTCCTCTCTAGCACCCTGAAAGCATCTCTGAACAGCTCCTACCGTAACCTTTTGGTCTTTCTAAGCAGTTCTGAGATACAGGAGAAATCCAAAAGGCTTGCATAAAACCCCAAACTCTGTCTCTCATATCAGCGTTTTCCCCTAGTAAAAGAACAAGCCAATTTCTGGAGCAGGCAGCGTTTCACCACCTGATAAGATATCTGCAAGCCTAAAAGTACCTCCATGTTTCAACTAGGAAAATCAAACAGTCTTTATAAGAAGCTACCCAAGCCACAACGCAAGCAAAAGCCAAGACAGAATGGGTATGACCATAACAAGCATCAGGGCCTATCTTAGCACTGCCATAAACCCACAGAGACCAGTCAGTTATATGGGGACCACGAAGGATTGAACACTGGCAGGAATCCAGTTGATGTGTCCAGGAACCCTGGCAAGTGGAAGAGGCTGGGAAGCCAACTTGCTGCCAGACCCCAATCTCTGCAGCATGTGTGAAACCAACTTAGCCAGGCAAGTCTCATGTGGGAAGCCCATCAGAATTAGCCCCAGTGCTCCCGAGTCCCTGCCCTTCTTCCTCCAGTTCCTTTTCCTTCTGCCTAAGTGAAAATAAGCCTAAGAAAAGAGAACACTGCTTTTCAGAAACCTCTGCTTGCATATGAGTAGCTAGATTGACCAGCAAGCTATGATAGGGGGTGAGGGAAGATTCCTGCACCTCACGCTGAGTTGACTTTCTCCAAACAGTAAGGGTCCCTTAGCTCTGTCCCTTGCTTAGAACAAGCTTTACAGCAAGATTTTGCAACAAAAACTGGAAAAAAAAAATGTAAACTTAGCAGAATAGAGGAACTTGCCTGAACAGGTCTATTCCCAAGGAAGTTTAGATCCATGTTCTCCCCAAAGAGGTAGCCCTCAGGGTGAGGGGTGTCAAACTTCTCACCTCCCATGAAGAAGTGACTTGCAAAGTAGTTTCCTGGAGAAAAAAATAATAATAATAATTCAATTTTAAACTTGTAGAAGGGAGATAGGGAAAAGCCTGTATTGCTTCTTCCCAGTACTGCTCATTCCTGATGGATTTTTCCCTCCTTTCTCCAGCTTTATGTGTAAAGTCTAGTTCCACAAATACCATCTACCTGGTCAACCAGAGGATACAACCTCCTTCCACTTGACAATCTTGAATCTTGTACAGCCAGAGGGGATCCTTCAGGGCAACATTATTTCTACCTCCCCTCTTTTGACTTCCACATTCCAGGGTTGAAACCACAAGAAACCTTTACATTAGATGCCAGAGACAATATGCCCAGATGCTGAATTGTTTAAACACAGATGGCTCCAAATGCAGAAACAGAGATGGCTGTAAGAGATAAATCCTGGGATGGAGCAAATTCTACTTCAGCTCAGGAAGCTCCATCATGGACTTGCTTCATTCACCTTCATGGTCACGAATGGGGGATACAAATTTCAGGGAACTAAGCGTGCTCAAGATCATTGGGATTATAGAGTGCAGAATTAACTAGATTAACTGCAAGGTCAAAAAAAATCTGTTCAGTTCTACGAGAGCTCTATGCATGCAGCTTCTTCAGGAAACTGCTCACATATAGATTTTACAGAGTTGGAGAAAGAAGAATCAGGACAAAACTAAGAAGTCCCACATAAGCCATTTCCCTTGGAGCTTCAGAGCGGGGATTTTTCACGTGCATACGTGAAATGAGAGAGCCAAACACAAAATCACTTCTCTAGGTGCAGTGAACAGACAGCAACAAGATTTTATGTTTTGATTGTTTTTTTTTTAAAAGAAAAGGTTCCTACAGAAGCAGTAAATAACCATCTGAAGGGTTATAGAAACACTGCTTGGACAGGATTTCAGTCCCTCTAGCTGGCAACAAGCCTGATTTACTCTGAAATGAAAGGTCTTTCATAAATGGTTCTGCTTTTTCCATTTACATGTTTTTCCCTTTATGCTTCGAGGAAGACTTTTCTTAGTCTGCACAGATGGTACCGCATTAATGACGAGCTCTCCAATGCTGAGCTCAGTCTACAAGCATCCAGATGTTGTTATAGAAACGTGTCCTCCTTTCCAGATACAACAATCAGCTTCAGCACATGCCCAGAATCTACCTAGATTCAGGTTCACAGAATAAGCATAACAAAATTTAGGTGCTCGAGAAGACAAGGAACCTTCTCTTATCCCTCCCCAGAAGCAACAAGATAAAAGTCAACACATATGCAACCTCCTAATAGAGTCAGGTTGATGCTGACTGCCTCAAACAAGAAAGACTGCAGTGATTTATAGCTACACCAAGGTTCAGAAAAGCACAAGGAACAGTGAAATTCAGGAATTCATTTCACATTTCAAGCCGGTCAAGCAGGTTTGTGTTTTGGGGCATTTTATCAGATTAACCGTGAAGACGACACTAGTGCAGGATGTCTCAGAATCCCAGCAGCTGCTTATCTGGGATCAGAGTCGGCTCCCTCTCCGCTTCAATTTGCTATTCTGTGGATAAGCCATCTCAGCATTAGAGTTACCTCACTAAATCTGTATTTATGTGCCAATCACACTCATGTTAGCGTGCACAAACCACCCCCCTGGTGCTGCAAGGAGCTGTAATCATCACATCACAGCACTCACAGCTCACTCTGTGCCACAAAGTAAGAGTGGGGCTGTTTGGTAGAACATTTCTGCATCCCAACCCCAGCAGACTGCAGGCCCAAGCTGCAACAATGCTTCCTGCCCATAGAACACAGCTCTCCAGGAGGACACCCATTTAAAAGAACATCAGAAAGCAGCCTCACCATCATCTGTGGATGAGTAGGGATGCAAGTACCTCTCAAACGACCGGAATGACGCAGAGGGGCACAGCTGGTGCGTCCAAGGCACTGCCACATTATCCTCTCTGTTAAAATCTTTGAGATCTTTGGGGATCTCTAATATTTACAGACTGTGAGGATTTCCCACAAGTACACACTGCAGCCCAGCACTATCTACCTAACTGCAAATCAGAGCTCGGGTTCAGCATTCAGACCTAAGGCTCCTATCGGATCATCTTCAGCACGAAGGAGTTTTCCCAGCGGTGCCTCCTTCACAGGCATTCCCTGGATCCCACCTCGCACAGACCGTGCCGCTCGGCAGAACGCAAAGCCCGACCTCAGAGGTGTGGGAG
>JAVCKT010023796.1:0-15440 GCA_032273925.1 Rhynchotus rufescens
AACAGCTTGCAAGAGGACTTGACACACAGTACAATAGGCCTGCAGCAGGGCCAGCAGAGCAACCCTGAGAAAAGCCCCCATAAAGGAAAGATACTCCCCAGCTCCTGCAAAATATCTGTCTAAATATTTAGGAAAGAAGTACCTGAAAACTTTCTGATTTGAGGAAGAAAAATGGCATCTGACCCACTGGAGTCAGATGCCATTTTTCTGGCCAATGATGCCATTTTTTCTGGCCAATTTTTCTGGCCAAGACTGGTTGCCAATCCCCGTCTAGTGTAAGGTTGAACTCTGCAATACTTTGCTTACAGCTCAGAGGATGGACAGCCAGAGCAGCTTCCCCTCTCTCGTAGCTTTTACTAGAAAGGACACCTATTTCTCAGGAGAATTATCCTGCCCAGATCCTTTGCCGATTACTTGGCGCTCTTCAGACCCACTCTGTAAAAATCACACAAAACACACAGAGCTGGAAAAGCAAAGATACTCACGGAGTCTGCCCACTGCCCTGGTAATTCGTTCTCTCCAGCGTAGGGCATCCAGGCTTGGCTCCTGTACGCTGTGGGTGGGGTTGGGATAAAATAGCCTGTAAAGCCAGGTCGGTTTGCTGCTGGGATGGCAAACACTGCTGGCACTGTATTTCCTGTGAAGAAATAGAGGAGATATTAATAACTAATATTTCCAGCTGGAAGTTAGAAGATCTTTATATAAGGAATATGAAGTAATTGATCTGAGGGTTTTTTTTTGCTTTGTTAACCACCATCAATTGTATCCAAGACTCCTACCATCTGCCTAAAACATCTCTACAGATAGGAAATACTGGAGAAGGTCAGATCTACAGTCGTTAATCAAATACAGGCCTTAGACAACGGTATGAGGAGTTAATTCTTACTGCTCTATCCTGCTGACAATTGATCTCCATCAAGGTTTGAATCACTATTTTATTTTCTCTTACATTTGCTTCCTTGAATGCAAGTGTAGCTGTTATTACTATGTGTTTCAGGGTACTGCACTATTCATTTCAACTACAGGTTACCACATATTCAGTTTACCCAGTAACACTAAATCAGGAACAAACAAAGCATAAGACTAGAAAAATGAAGAGAGAGTGATATACCTAAAATGCTGTTATCTCAACCACCCCATCAAAAACTTTCAACACTTCCAAAACACTATCAACACTCTACCCGTTCAATTCCTTTCTCAGGAACAGTTAACTTCAGGAAGTTATGTAGCTATGACTTAAAAAAAAATTACCAATGAAAGTTGACAGCAGATCTACTTTATCATGGCTTCATCAAGATGTTTGCTACAGGGATCTGCAGGAAAGCTACTAAAATCCCCCTATCATAACCAAATAAGAGTGGGAGAAACAATTTGAAGTGAGTTAGCAAGGCTAGAGATGTCTATTCCTCAGACATGTACAGAGGAGAAAGGGCTGCTCCTGCAATGCCTGATGTACGTGGCTTCTACACCAAAATGTGCATGTAACATCATCACAGCAAAATGAGCTACTTGTCAAAATTGACAATTAGCTGGTGTAGTACCCTAATCCAGTTCTTATTAACTACAGCATAATACTTTATAAAGATGGTGCTTCTGCAGGAGCAGTTATGCAGCTACTGCTGCTTTTAAGAAGGCAGTAATTATTTGTACATGCTCTTCAGTTGCCCCAGAAAGAAACACATAATAGAGTATTCTCCAAATAACCATCTGTATTTACTCTAGCCTATTCATTTATTCATAGGCAGTACAAATTTGTGAGCTTCTCAAAGTTGCAAGTTGGCTCTGAGCTATATTTTCTTCACCTGAGTGAAAAGCTGACTGATCAAGTGGACCAACAGACACTGGAGCTCTTGAACCAGGGGCAAAAGATGCCTGATCATGATGCTGGGCCTGATCTACCCCACTGGAGTCGGGTATTCTGACTTTGCTGCCAATATCCGATGTAGACCTGCAGAAAAAAATAAAAGACTCTTTTTATTCTGACTGACAGATGAGATTTGTAACCACATATGTGGCTATCAGCTACAGTATTACAAGCCTGCTAGGAGGGAACCAGCTGTTCTGCTCTGGCAGGACAGAATTTTGGAAAATGTCAGTGAACAGCTTCTTCAGCCTGGCCACTACTTTGTCAAAGAGCCTTTACTTAAGGCAAACAAATGCAACATATAACACAAAAAACAGAGCTTTATGATAGTCCACCAACACAGGACAGCAGGTGATACCATATTAGTCCATTACATTAATATATGGCATCACAAAGGAGAAGACTATTATCATGAGTAACATTAACTGAATTTGCTAAGTAGTCCAGTTCCTTATAGGGTGGCTCCCAGCTGCTTGAGAGCTCACACGTAATAGGTGAAGGAGAGTACACCAACAGTGTCCATACTCGGAATACTCACAGAGTTAGGGTGTCATTGGCCACCCCTCCGAGTGGAAGTTTCATTTAGTTTCAGTACTCCAGAAGAACTCTCAGCAGGCCTGTAGTGTCTCAGTTACAAATGGCACCAGGCAGGACAAAATTGAACAATACTGAAGGCTACGTGAGTTTACCCACCAGAGCAGGGTACAAACTGCATTTTAAAGATTCCCTTACTGTGCGAAGGAGCAAAATGCATACATTGATGTAAGACAATCAGGCTTTCACGGGCATTTGGCTTCAGAACCACAAGCAAGAAATATCTGACAGCTAGGCAGAAATCCCTATACTCACAGTTCTGAAAAACATCTTATAATTTGTCTGTATCATGTTGTGAGTCCTTCAAGTGATTTATCTACTACATAGCTGTAAGTGTGATATGCCATCATGCATTGTCAGAGTGGAAGCAAAGAATAATTTAACAAAATCTGAGCTTGGATTTCCTAATTTTATTGACACTGACCAGTTTGGTTTTGTTTCTTTCCTCTTCATGTTAAAATGAAATAAAAACACAATGTTTTTGATTTCATGAATGTCTCCTTACTATGAAGGAGACGACTAGCAGGTGCCACTTCAAATCTTGCCACAGGTATGGAGATTTTAGAACAGCAGAAGAGTAGTTTTACAGTTCAAACCTCCAATAAAACGACAGATAAATACCTCCTGAGAGAGGCAACAGCCACAGGACCTGTTCTGGGAGGGACAGGAGGTGGAGGAGAACCCATCACCATCTCAGGAAGCTGAGAAAATCTGTAAGCCTGTGAAAGAGAAACAAATGAGAACTGTTTGAAACATCAACAGATGCCATTCACATTAGAAACCAAGAGAAGCTTAGAAATGCAAGACCTGCTTTGTGCACTGGCTAACAAGAATTTAACTTTTGGTGGCATCAACAGTAACAGCATTTTATTTGAGAATTACACCACTTCAGCGATTTCAGAATGTGGAAGAAGGCATGAACAAATGAACTCACAGAGCCAAAACAAAGTCCAAATAAAGTAAAACACATTAAACTGTCTCCGACACATGAGCAACCTAGGTGGCAAAGTGAATCTTTCACAGTTACGTGAGACAACAGTTGCCTTGGACCCATAGGAAAAAGATGTCCATGTTTTTACTACCTCATAGAGCAAAATGTTTTAAAGATTCAGTACATTTGAAGCATCCTCAGAACAGCATCTAGTAAGATGATACTGTGCAATTTATATTTCAACTTCTTGAAGTCTTGAAGATATGAAGAAAAAAATCTTGAGAAAAACACCAAGCTCCGTAATTTCCTAAAGCAATAAGAAAGGTCTCAACTAATTCTGAAAAATGCAATGGTTCATTTCCCAGCCAGGGGTGGAAAATAGTCTTTTAATGAAAGAACTGCACAGAGAAAAATAAATGCTGTTCAAATCTAAGAAACCTCAGTTTGATTTCTCCTAATAGCCCTGACCTGAAGCTTGATCAGAGTGGAAAATCTGAAATCTAAAGAAGAAACTTGACAGATGGTCTTAAGGCCACCCTTCCCTGGTCTCTCTATCAAAATACTGTACCATCTCCAAGCCACAGATGCATTTTTCTTCAGTGAAATTCTTCAACATTGTTTTCTAATTAAAGAAGCACCCATCATCCCTTTACATCTTAACACAGGAATTAAAAGGACAGTGCCTTTGTTTGCTGATTGAAAGATTTCACTAATCTAATTATTAAATTCCAACCCAGCAATAATGCTAGCTGGATCTGGTTTTGTTCCTGTTAGCTGCCTATGGCTTTAGAGTTCAAAGAGTAGCTGAGTGTAGCTGGACTTGGGTGATATTCACACCTTCATTAAAAGAAGAGAAGCTTTGAGGCTTGGATTCAGTAGCACTCCCTGAAGCCCTAAGCCTGCCCAAGCAGTGCCTATCATGTCATGTCAGTTCTAACCTCAGAATCTAGAATTCTGTTATTTTTGTTTCTCTTTCCAGGGCCCTCTTGGGCAGAGATGGGAACTGGCCCAGCCTTGTAACAGAGGTGTTTCTCCTGGACTCAGCTTGATGCAGTCACATGTGAGAATTTCTAAAGCAGCAGTGGGATCTGCCTGGGTACGACTCATGCAGTCTGTCTTGTCGTATAAAATCTGTTTTCCAACAGATGATTATATACTGAATGAAGATCAGAAGAAAACCTTCAAAGTGCCAGAAATAACCTCTGCACAAGGTGCATATACGGCTTTCAAATATGTTCAGAACACTTTGGAAGCAGCACCTTTCATTTTCTCATTATCATGGAAGAAGTCATAGCAATAGTTATTTTGAACCACAGAGATTTTTCTGCATTATCCTCTTGCTCCAGCTAGAGTTTTAGCAACTCTATTTGAAATGCATTCTTTCAAAAAATATATTTATTTCTGACAAAAATTAGTCTGAAAGTGAACGACCTCAAAATTTTCAAGGCCAGTTTTACACATATTGCCAGGCTGGCTATTTGTCTTCTGTCAGAAATCACCCTGTTTCAGAACTGCATCTGATATATGGGGCTAAAATACTCTAGTGAGTATCACTGCACAGTAACTGGGAATTCAGGGGTAGTTTAACACACCAGGGGCACTTATATAACTCTTATTGCAGTCTATCCATGGACTTCAGCTTTCAGTATGGTTATGATTTTTGTGAAATAAGGAAATGGTAGACTTGATTTGAGCCTGGACAGTGAGGCATAAAGAGTGACTTACATAAGGTCAGCTAAGAAACCTGTGGAACTCAATTCTCTTTCAAGCCTTGAGCCAGCGGCTATAGCTGCAGGTCTGGCATTATCAGAGCACATACATCAGGACACTCCGATTATTACAACTGCCCCTCTCTCAATCTGTGTTGGACTTCATGCATAATGCTGGAGGATTCATAGCCAGCTGCATATGTATCTGCCCTACAAAAGCAGACTGCTTCCTTGCATGTGTTTCAGGAACAGGAGGAGACAACTAAACGAGTCCTTATCTGTTTGGTGCGGAGCTTTGCACCACCTCTCCCTTTGGAAAGGTCCCTCCCCACGAGTCCTCACTCCCTCCCTCCCTCACTCACCGGCCTGGGCAGGCTGTACTGATACATTTCGGGTCTGTAGGTTGGCACCCACTGCACGCCTCCCCTCGGCCGGCTCATGGTGCCGGGCGCGCTCGTCACCACCTCGGAGTAGGGCAAGTGCGGCGCGGAGCCGTACGCGTCCTGCCGGCTCTGCCCGCCGTGGCCCGCGGAGGCCAGGCTGAAAGCCTCTTCCAAGAGCATGTGCATCTGCTGCCGGACCTCGTCTATGGAAGGCTGGGAACTCAAAGTGGAGGTCTCCGAGTGGCCCTTGGCCTGGCGGGCCCGGCCGTAGCCCCGCGGCTCGCTCACGCGGTCCACGTTGGTTTCTTCGATCATTTCAGGCTCGGTCTGTTAAGTGCAACAAAAGCACACAGAGACACGCACAGGATCTTTACCAGGCAGGTCAGCACTGTTGCGGCTCCACAGAAAACAGATTCTCAAACACAGACAAACCAGATGCAGCATATTTTTGATTCAGAGGTACACAGCACACGGAGACAAGGGAACTGAGAACGACAGTAGGCAGGGGGCTAGGGCTGAATCAAAAGGTATGTTGGACACGGGGATCAATACAGCCGACAGAACTCCATCGTTCAACCCCAAACCAATTAGGACAATACAGACTTCATGAATGTAACTTCTATCCCACAGTACCTATTTATCAATAGCATTTCAAATAGTCACAAGTAAAATAATACAGCAGGATAATCTTGTAAGAAATTCCAGTACTGGCCTGGTAACTTACTCGAGTGCTCTGTAGCTCTTGATATGGCATTTTTTTCTCAAGTAATAGCACCATAGCTTTCTTCTTCCCCAACTCAATGAGCCACCCTGCCACAAGCTGCTGCAACCCATGTGTGGTTAACCATACATAGTAAAGAACAACCACAGTGCTTCTTCATCTATAGAGGAAAATACCTATCCAGTTTGCCTTTTCCATTTTCAACTGTTCAGAAAAGAATTGTATGACTTGCCCAAGAACTTACAATCAACTCTAAATAAAAGAGCATAATTTGTTTGCTCTCTTAGCCATTAAAATACAACTAGATTTTGTACTTAATGAAAAATACAGCAGTAAAAAACAATAATTAACCAGGGTTAAATGTGCCTTAGTGATTTGTGGGCTATGCAGTGAATAATTAGCACAGGGGAGAGCTCCAGCAGTGCCTGAGTGGTGAGGAGAAACTGTGTGATAGACGCCGGCTTCCTGCAGTCAGTCACGAGGAAAGAGGCCAAGGAGAAATGCACTGAGAAAGGACTTGATTTGCTGAATGGCAGTGAAACGGTGGTACTGCCCATGGCCAGAAGATTTGGATTCAGATCCTTACGGCGGAGCGGGGAAGCCTGCTCAGGGTACCAGACGGGATATTCTGCCAGCTTTCCTCTTACCTCAGGGAAAGCATCCCATCTAGTCCGTGGAGCTACGTACAGAGACCGTCTTTCTACAAATAAATACTCCTTTTTAATATATAAATAGTGGTATCCCAACAGCCTTTTTAAGATACTTCATGTTGATCTTACATGTTTCATCCATATTGCCCTTTCATCATTACATCATCCAGTTTTAGATGGTGATTAACTCTGAATTGAAGTAATATGCCTTGCATTTATTTCTTTTTTACGATTAGTAGGTTATTCATGTGTGTGAAAATGAATCTTGGGGCCCATATTTTAAACTGCATCTCTGCTTCTCCAGAGAGTAAGAAACAGATTTCAAAAGTAGCCCAGTTCCTTATTTACACTGAGATCCATATCCACCACTGAAAACTTTTTTTTTCAATTCTCATTACTTCAGTTACTTACTAAACTGAAGTCTGACCTCTTTTTCTGTCTATGTCTAGATATGAAGCTGTCTCTCACTAAACTAGAAAAAAATTGTTCAAAATAGTCAAACCGCAAGTCACATAAAGCTTTTAGAATTTGGAATCAGAGAAAATAGGAACAAATTATCGAAATGGCAGGAGCCATCTGTCTTAGAGCGATCCAAACTTCATCTCTGTTCTCTCCTAACTATGCTTTCAAAAAAAGAAGAGAAAAAAGAAAAACAGTGCTCACTGCACTTAAACTACGAAAGCAAACAAAATTTAACGTTGTTTTAATTATGTAAAGTTACTGACATTGCAACAGAAATTGCTGGACATTCTATATAAATAAAAATCATGTAAATTTTAGGTCCATGACAATAAAATACTAAGTGATTTTATGTATAAGTGCAATTAAGAGCCTCAGAAATCACACTATCCCAGTTTGAAGACTAATAACCCTATCTCTTCTATTTCATTATGACTATAAAAATGTCAGTGAACTGAATCGCACAAGAGACCTATTAATATCTGAAGTAAATCAGGTTCTCTACCATAATCCCTTAGTGAAGCACTTAAATATCTTTGGATCATCTCCTATAAAATAAAAAAATGTCTAAAATATACCACACAAGTAAAGGATTTTTAATAGCAGTCTAAATTAAGTCAGCTTTGGTTTATCAATATTAACATTAGCATGAAGATTTTGGAGACTAGTGGCAGAAATACAAGTACTCAAGTTTTAAAATTTACTTCATCTTGCCACCTAGATGTGCTACTTGCTTTCATACCAATTCAAACACCTAGGGATTGTGAATAGATGCCAGTCCACATTAACGCTGCCATTATAAAAATTCAGATATTGTTCGTATATAGTTACTGTCTAATATAAGGAACTGGAATTACACAAGAAAAACATTTTAAAAGCTACGTACTAGACACAAAGAGGTTATATTTTTGGCTTGTCATATTTTGGCAAAATTCTGCTGCTGTAATTATAACAGAAGAAAGTCTTTATGAGAAAATCATATCCAGAAGTTCTGGGGGAGTTACAGCTATGTAACTACTTCAGTAAAATGATACCAGTAAATTCTTTTGTATATTGATCCGTAGACAAATATAATAAGGTCACTTACATAAGGACATTTTGATTTGGATGTAGGTTATCAGCTTGCCTAATTTGAGGAATAAGTAAAGACTCTGCTGAACAAATTTCACTGAATCTATCCGATAAACTTACATCATATCCACTGTTCCGGATTCCCCGTCTCGGTCTTTCTCGGGTGACAAGGAGATCCATCTCAGTTTCTCCTGGGCTAGGACTGTTCAAAGACTGCCTGCTTCTGTATACAGAGTTCTTCATCTGTTGCCTAGAAAACAGCAAACAGCAAAATACTAGAATAAGAAAAAAGAAAAAAGACAGACAGGCAATAGCTTCCAGGATCAATTGTTATTCTAAAACGCTGAGTTTCATAAAAATGCCACTTCGTAATTGGATATCCTTGCTCTGCAAACAGAACTGCTGGAAATCAGTAACGTTATGGAAGAGACAGTAGATTTTGATTACTGTTAATGAAAACACCTACATAAAAGATATTGGTATCATTTATGGGAGCTTATCAGATGAGGTATGTTCCAAGAAGGTATCAGAATTCTTTTAGCATTAACTGTTGTGATTTGTATTAATATAAAATAAAAAGTACTATTAAAGTTATCAATTCAATGGATGTTACAGATAAGACCTTTCTTTAGGTGCTGAAGTATGGATATTATTAGGCAAGACTCATAGGCTACACAGATATCAGAACCAAAACTAGAACTAAAACTCAAGACAAAAAAGTTATTAGTTAAAGATGCTCTAACAAACATGGTTTGGGATTTTCATGGGCAAGGCAAATCTCCATGCAAAGTTAAACTAGTAGGGCTACTTCTATGGCCTGAGATTCGGATCTCATCTCTCTTCTAGTTGTCCAAGTGGGCAGATTTATTATTCAGCAAGGAAAGATTTGGCATCATTACCCATAAGAAAGACCTCTAGATGAAGGAGCTGCCATCAAAGCACACCACAGGCTTTGAAAGGAGGGCCCAAGAGCACCAGAAGGGAGGCAGGGCAAGAGAGAGGGAGAACTGCCCTCCCACCCTTCGATAGTGGATACAGGGAAGCAACAGAACTTGTGCTGCTCTGTCTGAACGCGCACGTTCGGGTGCCCTTTGGCACTGCCCAAGTCTCCAGCAGGAGGTGGTCTGCACTGGGGCACACATGTGCTGTGCTACCCTATGGAAGTGGCCAAGGGACCGGCCCTGGTGCTCACTTGGAGCAGAGAGCAGGGCTGCAGTAACAGAGGATCAGCACGGCAGGAAACACAACGGCTTTCCAGTCATCACAGGTAAATTTGAGGAAACTAGAGAAGGGTTGAAACCAGGAGTTTGAAAGGGGGCTATTGAAGGAAAGAAGACACTCTGTAGACTTTCATGACACTCTCCTCTGCTTGCCAGGTGTCATGAGAGAAAATGCAACCTTGTGCTAACATTTGATTGAAGGGCAAAAAAGGCTTATATCAAAGTAAAGCACAGCTGTGCCCAAGAGCTTTACTTGGGATAGTATGTGAGGTGAAAATGAAACCCTGGAATTTGAAACGTTTCAGATTTAGGAAACTGAGTGCAAATGGATCTACTGCAATATCAGAGACCCTGAGGAGCCCTGGGCTCTTTCTCTAAGTGATGCAAGAGAAAATGACACTAAGAAGCCTTTGTGACATTCAGTAATCACAGAGACCTCATGGTTTGACCTCCAATAAGCACCAATGAAATGGAAAGACAACACAATTCAGATTAATTCACCAATAACAAGAAATAATTCTTCACATATTACAGATTCGGTTAACAGAATTTGCTGTCTTGCTAGATCAGAGTAGCAGAAACTCGTTTGTGGAATTCCAAAAAGGCAAGAACAGAAGATAAAAAAGACAGGGCAAGAACCATCAGCACTGACCCGCTTAATCTTTCTGATTAAACAAATCACCCAAGCATGTATTTAACTATCAGGGGGTTTCAAGAAGCTTCCCTCACAACTTCCCATGCACATGTTTAAAAGTCCCAAATGCGCTGCCAAATCAGAGCACAAGGAGAGGGGCTGGAATCAATTTCCCTGGGAAATGTGTTAGTGAATAACTGAAGCGCTTTATTTAAAAGCTATTTGCATACATAAAGACACGGTGGGTTTGAAACCTGAAGAACAAAGTGGGAGACGTTGGTAGGGAGCTGGGAAAGGGCACGAGAGGATCCCAAAGTGCTGCAAATGCTGCATCTTCCTAAGACTCTAGCAGTGACACGACCGGAGCCAACGGGGAGCCTGGCCAATATTAAGCCTAGCCAGATTCCACTGTACATATGTTCCTACATTAAAGGTCTTTAAAATCTCATATATGTTTTACAGTATGTCTATGAATACTTACTGAATACTTATGAATATGGTAGTTGTGATATATTTTCAAAGGGAGTCAAATATGCAACTTTTTAATACATGCAGATTCTTGACCTGATTACAAACTGCTAAGGAAACACCCGGAATAGTGCCTATCATCAGTAGGCTTTTTAAAATTGCTTTGAGGTTGCCAATTAGCTCATTTAAAGAAATTTTGCTAATGAGAAAGGAGATATGGACCCTAACAAC
Source organism: Rhynchotus rufescens (assembly GCA_032273925.1). NCBI lineage: Eukaryota > Metazoa > Chordata > Aves > Tinamiformes > Tinamidae > Rhynchotus > Rhynchotus rufescens. The sequence continues at coordinate 10,936 of JAVCKT010023796.1, forward strand.
TGGCATGCAAATGGGTTAGCAAGTGTCTACTGGGAACATAACTGGAGAATTTTAAAAGATGCATTTTATTGTACAGAAGACTCAAAGGAACTAAGAGTACACAGCTGTTGGTTCTTGAACAAATCAAATTATTTACTGTTGATATTGTGGAAATAATTTTTAAAATACCACTTAAAATTGAATATATAAAGATAAATGTGAATATTGTAGTTAATTGTATATTTATTTTCTGATGTGTTTTGGAAATGTTAAAATAGTGTGATTTAAACTGGCAGAAAATATAGACAGAATAGAATGAAAAAAGCCTTTTACCTAGAATTTTTTTAATCTTTCACTTACTCCTAAATATTATTATTCAAAAAACAGAAAGCATTTTAACGTACAAGTTTTTAATTACCATAATTATAATGATATAAATGATAATACAAAGAAGAAAATGCTATAGAGCAAATCTCTTCAATTTCATGCCATCATGAAATCATCCTATGGCCGCTGTAAAACCAATTTTGTTTTATTATGGAAATTAAATTCTATCCATTCATTTACCCGTAACTAAGAATTGCATTTCTTTGCAGTATTATTCAACATTTTCCTTCAACAGTTTGCCAGAGAGCCAGCCTTGAAGAACCTTCTATCGGGAGACTGGTCACTGTCTTAAAAAGACTATCACAGGTTCACACAGCACATTAGGAAGCACAGAGGAAAAATGCTTTCCAGGATCTTTCGGCACGCTGGCACGTAAACAAACATTAATATGTTTAACAAAAGGCAGACAGTTAGTTTTAAAGCTTCATGTGTAAAGTTTTAAGCATTTCCTACGTGACATATGATGAGTAATAAACATTCAAAGTAAGGCTTTAGTCCTTTACTGTATTGCATAACACACAGTCAGATCCAAGTTTCTACCTCCTTAATTTATATTTCCAGCACATTTACATACCCTGCACATATAAATGTGCAGATAGAATCAGAATACAGTGCACTAAGGTTCAGTATCTTAACTTTTCTGTGCATTTGGACAATTTACTCCTCCCTCACCTGAGGCCAGCACAAGGAAACGTGGCCCCAGAGCCTCCACTAAGAGCATTACAGAGAGATTGCTCAGAATTGTTTTCTTCATTGACGAGTGTGACTCTGGCCAGCACACGACACAGCTTCACCATTCACATTACAGATTCACATTCACATTACAGAAAACTTTGGTCTGAACTTTCCAGGGAAGAAGAGGCACCACCTCAACGCGTGGGGAATTTGCCGGGGGAAGGTACTTCAGGATTCCTTTTTCCTGCTGCCTCAGCTGCAGTCCCCGCCTGCAGCAAACACCAGAACCCTCGTGGTGGGAGGTGTTCTGGCAATGACTCTCCCCGCTTCGCACCTCCTTAGGCCGTCCCCAAGACGGAGGGATACACGTATTGCACCACTCCTCCTGTGGACTGCTGTCATCTCCCCTTTTTATCTCCTCAGTAGGTGTTTCCGAGAGCAGCACAGGCCCACCTAGCCACAGAAGGCTCAGAGAGAAGCAGCAGGCATCTGGTACTCCCCCCTTTTTTCTAAAAGAGGGGTCGGGCACCATTGGCATGCCACCTTCCAGAGACCCCAAGGTGCTGGCCAAGCATCAGCGTGGCTGTACGACATGTCTGCTGCACACTGCAGATTAGCAAGTAATGACCCTCAGAGACTCTGAAAGATCACCAGTAAAAGACAAGCACACAGACACAAAACACCAGAGGATGCACCAAAATGGAAGGACAATGTGCTGGTTGTGTTATCTTATGCCTACTGCAGCAGTTATACCTGAGGCAAAATAACAACAGATAAAAATAAAACAATAGACTGCAGCCCTGGTGAACCTTGGAAAAGAATGAAATCAGGTGCTGACTGTTCACTTTTATTTCCAAAAAAAAAATTACTAGCACATTTTCTATTGAGAGTTTTTGGAAAATGACCCACAAGAACTTACAAGAGTCCCTTCACTTTTTTTTTCCTTTGCATTTATTCCTTTTAAATCACAATGCAGTTTTACTGAATGCTATACTTTCATAAATAATCACAGTCTATTTTCTTCATAAAGCAGGAGAGGCCAGCTGATCAAACATATATTTTCCTATTAGAAACAGATCTTTTAATTCCCTTGATAAATAACTGCATTTAAAAAGTCTTACCTGTTTTTAGGCTCAGCAAATGGAGAAATGTCTGTATCCGGATCCAAAATGTGGTCAATTTCTTTGGGGTTTTTTTCATACATCCTTTTTCTCTCTGTCAGCCCTTTACTGTTATCAGCCTGGGGGAAATCATAGTATCCCTTCCTCTTGGCTTTCAGGCGCAGCTTGTTGCGGTAATGTTCTATATCAGACTTCTGCTTCAAAGCTTTATTCACCTATAAGGCAAGAAAAAAAATACATTTAAATGATGGTGCCGGGCCGATTACTTCAAAACAGTGTTGTTAAAGTGTTTCATGCGCTGTGTGTGTCATTTTGCAGAGTGGTTATGTACCACACTGTGCCATCTGCAAGCAGTGAGGAACTGCAAGTGAACAGAGTTGCTGTATTTTTATGATTTGGCAGATGGTTAAATAATTTTAGCCTAAAAACTGTACATCACCACAACAGTGACTCAGTTCACACCCACTGAAGAAATCACTGATGATATTAGCCAACTACCATGACCCAGTGCCGTGTTCATTCGTGGGCCCCATGGGGAGAAATGCCCAGTGGAAAATCCAGTAGGATGCAGGAGGTTCAGGCATCACCTCCGGCTGCATAAAGCCTTGAACAAATAGTCACGAGTGGCTGGGAAAGTATTCTGGTGAAACATCATCAGATGTTCCTTATTCAGACTCTTCCTTGAAAACAGGCCACTCTCAAAGACAAGATCCTGAAATAAATGTGTGTTTAGTCTCACCCGCTACAGGCCAGGATTCTTTGGATACTCCCAAGGGATGGGAAACTATATGAAAACTTTGCTTCAAATTGTGAGTTCAGTGAAGAAGAGTAATTGACTTGGGAGTCCCTGCCTCAAGGGTCAAATTCTACTGTCTCCTCAGAACTTCCAAGATATGTTTGTTCAGCAGAAAAGAGTATTAGGAATGTTTTCCTGATAACTGACTCTTAACTCTTAACTGGGTGCTGATTTCCAAATAAGCCTTCGCTCTGAGTTTGGGAAGTCTGTTGCACAGCAGAGCTTAAAATAAACAGACAAAAACGGAACATGACAGACTGCTCCAATCGAGGCCCAAACGGGAAGCCTCACAACACTACGTTGCCTTAATTTCTAATGGTAACTCTCAGTGTTGGTTTTAAACAGTAAAACCAGGATAATTCTGGCTGATTCTTACATGACTGCTGCAGCCTGTCAGCATTTACAAATGCCTGGCATCATGTTTAACAACTATATAAATTCCCCAATCCTTCCATAACAGACCATTCTTGATCAAATGTACATTAAAAAAAAATAGGAGTAATCATGTAAGACTTCGTGCCAAAGCAGAGTTTTGGGTCAGCACTTGAACCCAGGACACTTTCTTCTCACTAAACAACAGTACCCTCTGCGCACAGGCTGGAGTGCAGACTGAGCAAAGCCCTGGTCCTGCTCCGTCTTGCTCTTTTGCAGGACAGAAACGAAGCAAGAGTTTGGGACTCTCACGATCCACCCATATTTCCAAGCTCAGCCACAGAATTCACACATTCTGTTTTCTGCCCTTATTACCATTTTCTTAAAGTGAACAAGCCAGGAGAGGATAGAGAGAAGGCAGGAACAGCACCCACAGCCTATGGAGGCACAGGCGCAGGGAGCAGAGGCGCAGGGTGAAAGGGCAGCCCGTAAGTTGTCAGATCTGTGAGAGGAGCCCACTGCACAGAGCACCGTGGTGAGGCGCCCCAGCCCTTGCTCAGCGCTCGCAGGCCTGGCCTTGCCGTGGTGTCGCCGCGGTGTCGCCAGGCCAGCCTTACCTCTCCGTTAATGATGGCAGACTCCTGGCTTCTGTCCGACGCGACATGCACTGCGGGCAGCGGCACGGGCTTGATCGCGATCAGCTGCACGGACCCCGAAGACGTGTCGAAGGGATCAAGAGTGGATTTGGGGATGTTATCAAAGAGAATGCCTCCTTCCTCTTCATCGCTTAGGGCCACTAAAGCACATCAAACTTAGTCAGTATAAAGACATAAACATTTTTACCGCACGTTCAAGATGAAATTCAGCAAGCACATACTTGCGCTCAGGACACTCAAGGAGCAGACCTTTACATCGGAAAATCACTTAGCTGAGGATGATGATGATATGTTCAAAGATGAAAAGGAGAAAAAGACACAAATGACACACAAAAGCAGGAAAATGACAGGGAAAGGCACAGTACATCTCTCCTTAGGATTTGCATGCAAAAGACATCACATGCACACACGTATAAGGAAATTTCCAGCAGTTGCATCTGATGGCCACAGTGCTCCCTTTTCTTTTTTTATACACTAAGAGCTTGGAATTTCTCAAAAATCTGAAAACAAATCTACTGA
>JAVCKT010023797.1:0-12007 GCA_032273925.1 Rhynchotus rufescens
CCAGGATTCACATGAATATATCTAGGGCTTGACATTACGGTGGCTATGGTGAGAAAAGAGGTTGTCTCCTTTCAGGGAATGAGCAGAGTTGACCTTGGATGGAAGTGATGGTCCAGCATTTAAGCAGTCTGAAAAACCCCTCCACATGATTCATCTGGAGGGGTGAAGCTTCATTTCCGAAGGGAAGCCCAGTGTACCCATTAAAGAACCTCAACAGGGCAGGAGACTCAGCTTGGGGCTGTAAAATGCAAGGAGCAGATTCAGTGAGTGATTATTGTGATTGCAGTATCTTTGAAGGACAGCAAAGGAAGGCATCATAAAACAGATCAAAGTAAGAAAGTTAGCAATTCAGTTTGTCTAAAAAAGAAGAGAAGCAAGAGAAGCTACAATGAAAAGGCAAAGCTATCCGTGGAACTGGAATGTCTACAGTATTTGGTAATACTAGGTGCATTTGTCTTACAAGAACTGGAGTTAAAATCTCTTAAAACAGGAAAATATTTATGAATAATAACTCTGTATAAAATTCCAGCACAGATATGTATTTTTAGTTTTTATCTTAAAGTCAACGCCAACTCATAATGTGATGTTATGAGCCACATATTCCCAACTGTAGCTTTGGCATCCATATACATACTTGGGATAAGTGACATTCCTGGTGGTTTGTCTTTGTAGACCAAATAAGAAATGATAACGATGATCGCCGCAAATGCCGGGGTCCCAGGGTGTCTCGGCTGATGCAAACACATTCTTGTGCTGGTCCCACAATGTAGCCTGGACAAACAGAGCTCCAGTAAAATAAAAGCACCACAGTTTGCCTCAGCGCAGTGACCTGCACTTGGGAAGCACTAAAGTTTACCAAGACCTGCCTCAAAGCAAGGCGGTCTCAAGGGGAATCTATGTCGTCCTGTGAGCTGGAGCCAAAGCACCCCTGCTTTCACTGAAACACAGCATGACTATCCTCTAAAAGGTTAATGGCTTCTAAGGAGTGGAGATTTTCTTGGTGGGGGTGGTTTGTTGGTTTTCTAGTAGTTCTAAGAATGAGGAATGTAGTACAGAAGGGCGCAGGGAGACAGACCCATCCGCAGGGATGTGGGGCCTGGGGGCCATGCAGGACAGCTGTGCGGGGCAGCTCAGAGCCTGGCACGTCTGGACAGGCCGAGCAGGAGGAGCAGGAGCATCTCCGGCAGAGCCCTCGTGCCTCGGAGTTGCTCACTTGCCCACACTAGTCTGCGTCCCCACCTTGGTCCCGTCACTGGATTTTCCAGGACCCACCATGGGACCAGTGTAATTTCTCTTCGAGATTTTGGGGGCTCCTAGAGAAGAGGGAAATGTTTAGATTTTTTAATTGAAACCAATAGGAGAGTCTAGTTCTAATATGGATAAGTTTAGCCCCTAACTGTACTGACTCCTTCATTCACTTCAAAAAGGAGACATTGCTGGAGCTTGGTGACTTGAAGAGACAAGTGGCCTCTGGATTCTTTGGGTTCCTGTGCACACTATTAAAGAGGGAATTATTGGGCCTTGCAGCCTTTTAAAATTTCTTTCTCGTTCCCTGTTTAAATCAGACATCAGGTGGTTTCCCTGACCGCCCTGAAATAGATTGAGCAAAAGAAAACAGCCTCTGCTGCTGCCAGCCTGTGGAAAATCAATGAGCCTCCTCGGCAAGGCAGCAGGAAAAGAGAAAGAAAAAACACACACAAAAAGAAAAGAACACAAAAACCACCCTTGGACTTCCTTGGAGTTTCGCAGGCTTTGCCCAGCTGGGCAGCCATATGGCAGAATATGTAGTACCACTTTTGGGAAAGAGCCAAGCATTGTGGCTGCTGCTGCTGAAGGAAAAACGTCCTCTTTGGGGGCATCCTCCGCAGCTGCATATTCAGGCCAGCAGCATTAAACATCTTTGTAAATGTGAACATGGTTATGTTGCTTCCCATATGTATCTTATACCTCTGAAAAAATACCGCCCTGAAAAGAAGGATAGCTTCGCTATTTAGGTGCATTCATTATGAAACCTATTTCTGTCAAAACTTGCCTGCAGGAAGATTAAATAAAAACACTTTTTTTAAAAGTCAAATGAAATAGTTCAATAAATGAAGTAAATTGCACGTAGCAAAAACAGTTGCCTGAACTACAAAGATCGCATATTTTTAACCATTTCTGACTGTACAGACATTCAAATGATGTCTTTATATTTTTAATCTAAAGCTTCAAGCAGAAGCACAAGGTGAGATGAAGGTCTTGGGTGTGGAATGAACCTCCACCAGGGAAGGGCTGGACAGAGACCAGCCACCTTTAGGGAAGCCTCTAAAACCTGCCCATCTGATAACGTTTTCCCATCAAAGCTAGAGTGCCACTCTCAACACCAACCACTCACAGCTGTTAAATAATCACAATTTTCTAAAATCTGAACGGGAGCAGAGCTTTCCCACAGCCTCAACAGACAGAAGGGCCAGCAATTCCACATGGCTTACCAGAGACTTCATTAGCACTAATCTGTTTTATGTAGAAACATGCACATTTTCCAATGGCTGGTGACAGTACAAACACTCAAATCAGAGGGAGAAGGTTTTTAATGTATTATTATTTTTTTTATTAGCTTGCCTTGCAGTCTGAATTCTGTAGGTTTTCACAAGAAAACCTACAGCATGAGGGAGGTTGAGGCCTTGTGCTGGATGAAATCATTTTGAAATGTCTCACCCTGATACATACAAAAAAGACAAAAATGTGGTGACTTTTTTATGGAGTTATTTTAAGCAGGATTATGTTTTCTTAAATATTTTATATACAAGGAAAGCGAAACTGGGTATGAAAAACACTTGGCTTAGAGCCAAGTCCTTTCTCCAGGGTCATGCCTTTATAGCTAAACTTAATGCAGAATTATTTCATGGATACTGAGAAAAAAAAAGCAGTAATAATCCTTCTGCTACTTGCTGAACAAGAGCAGAAATCTGTGCTTGAAACCCGGGGCTGGTGCGTGCGGCTCTGCGGAAGGCGCCGTGGGTCGGACCGGCTCTGCCTCCCTTCTCCTCCGTGCCCGCTCCGCCCGCCACAGCTTCTGCTGCAGGGCACGTTCCAAGGAGGATAGAGAGGTAATTCTGCAGATGCCTTGGGGAGCTCCTGGGAACACAGGAAAAAATGCCAGGGTGTGTGTTTGAAAACGCAACAAATGGTCAGGGTAGGCAGCTATAATGCATAAAGTCCAGTCCGTCTTCTCAGCAGTGAACAGAAGGATTCGTAAGCGGTAGCAAATAAATAGTCATTTATTTTTTAAAGGTTTTATTTTGCCATGAAGTTCATAAAAGTGGTCTTTGACCTGGTAGTCTCTTCCTGTCTTTCCAGCGTGGCTTAATGTTGCTTTTGCAATTGAGCACCTGCCTGGGTAATGATAAAGGTGATGGGAGTTTCAGAGGCTCCAGCTCTTCTGCTTGCAGAGAGAGGGTGAACGAGGAGGGCAGAAGAAAAAATGAGGACAACTGAAAGAGTCCAAGTGTGGCAGAGAATAAAAAGGCACTGCTTAAATCTTGAAACGTTTCTTCTGGATTGCCATTAATAGCAACTGCCAGTCATGTGAGTCCCTTCCACACTTTGCTGTGAGGAAATGCAAGACACGAACCTGTTTTTCTTGTATCTGCTGCAGCGGGTTGGAGATGAACGTCACACTGGAGGAGTCTGCTGTGTCCCTTGTGCTCTGCTCATCACGCTGCTCACAGCGCACCCGCGGCAGCGACTCTGCAGCTCTCCTCTCTTGGGACTTTGGGAGCTGAGCATTGCCACAGGGTACACGGTCTTTCTTCACACGACCTCAGTCCGGGCTGGGAGCCTGGTGAGCACTTTGCTCGTGATCCTTTGGGAAGGCAGCACGGAGACAAGGCGTGTGCTGCACTGGGGCAGGTAGTGCTGCAGGCCTCCGGCCAGCTGGAGTTTCCTACATGTTCACAGCTTTAGGAAACCTGGTGGTTTTATCACAAAGAGAGTAAGGAAATATTACATTGTGGTCTAATACCACATCTAAAATAATACTACTGAGCTTTGCATTGAATTGTGTTTAAGAGGAGGAGTTATTTCCAGTAAGCTCTACAGCCAGCCCTTTAGTGTTGTAACAAATAACTTTTGATATAAATTTAACACATAACCTCATTGGAAGTGTAAGATAGTCAAATCCAGTAATTAAATCTTGAGGCAGACTTCCAAAGAACTGTGAAATGGGGGGCTTCTAAGTGGGGGGCTGCCTACATGCATGCATTTATGTATGAATATAGGAATTTGTGTGTGTTTCAGCTGGTTAGATGTATCCAGCTATTTTTGGTGTGTCTTTGGGTCTGAATCCCCCTGCCTACCTCCAGTACAGCAGAGTTACCAGCTGCTGTCTCTGCCTGATGTTCTGAAACTTCCAAAATGGTAATGAATTCCATGTCTCTCCCATCCTGCAGCAGGATTGACATCTGCCACTCCTCAACTCCATGCCCATTCTGAGAGAGGACTGCAGTTCTCCTGCTATTAACAGGCTGTGTAGCTACCATTTAGTTTTGTCTCCTGTCTCTGCAAACCCAAGATCTTGCATTACTTTTTATTCCTTTCCCTAATATATTAATTTCTTGCTCACAGCACTGTCTCTTTCAGTCACATCATTGTTCTTCCTTCAGGTTTTGGGCTCCTCCAACTACTTGAAAGGCCTTGAAGAACTGATTATGATGCCCATCTTGTCCTTAAATCCTAATCTGGAGAAAGAGCCTTTTTTCTCAACAAAAATCACATAAAGCAAACCTTAAAACTGTGGTCATTTTCTGCTGCCTGGTATAGTCTTCCCATCTGCGAGAACAGTGTCAGCCTCTGAGAGCTTCGTGGGGAGAGGGAACCCACGCCGACCTTCTGCTTCTGCATCTGCTTCTTTGCTTGGCTCCAGAAAGTGGACAGGTCTATAAAAAAAAAGGTGTCAAAAAGAGATTCCTCCACTCTGGTCAGGTTTGGTACAGGTTGGAGCTTTTCTTCTCCTTGCCCAGTTAGCTTGTCTCTACCTGCATTTGCCTAACTTGCACAGGAATCATCAAGGTTATATAATTTTGGAGCCTTTTAAGGTTCGTTTGCTCATTGTGATCTTAGTTAACGGCCCATATCAATCAATGGCCCAATAAAACATCTTTGCTGTACAGGGAATGTGTGACATCCCTGTCAAAGTGGAGATGGGCTGGGGTGGAGGTGAGATCTGTCTGTGAGACACTTCATGATGATGCCACTTGATTTAAGTAGTAGCTGGCGCAACCAGCCCTGCATGTCAGAGGGAAGGGCCCTCAAAGGGCAGTCACTTTGGATCGTGGAATTCTTGCACACCCTTGCAAAACCGGAATCATTTCCTTTCCTGCTCAGCAAAATGGATGGTTGCAAGAGAGAAGTAACTAGAACTCCCATTGCATAGGTGAGACCTGCACACACAGCATGCTGCAGAAGTACATTGCAGGGGTGTAATGTGGTATATAAGCAGCAAGAATAGTCACAAGTCTGCTCACAGTAAAGATCTTCAAGGATTCAGGAGATGTCGCCATGTGAAATTGGATGAAAAGCTCAGTGGTTGCATATGTGGAATAAAAGGTGATCGTAAGTGGAGCTATTTCAATTTACGTAAAATATTAAATAGGGTCCCCAGGGATCAATACTTGGATTTATGTTGTTTCTCATCTGTAGGTGCCCTAGGTGGAGATCCTAGCTGCAAACCTGTGCAATTTTCTGGTGATATAAACCTGGGAAAAGGTGGAGGACAAAACATCTAGGGAGAAGTGACTTTGAACTAGGTCAGCACAGAGCAAACAGAATCTGTTAAAGATCCATAGTGAGGCATGTGGGATCTCAGTACTGGGTGAATCCTTCAGGAATGGAGCTGTATGCGGTTAAGAAAAACTTAGAAAGACACAAAAATGACTTGTGGGGTTTCCTGCTAAAAGAGAAGGCAAGAAGAATCCAGTCATGTAGACAAGCTATAGATCCTGGAGCTTTCCTATACTGAAAATTACAGGACTTCATTCACAGGACTTCATCTCCAGCAAAGGAAAGCAGGGAGACTTGCACACTCCAGTCACTTTTGGAAAAAAGCGATTCTACATTAATTTAAACATGAAATCTGATCCAGCTTACATTGTACCATGGAGAAAGCCAGGGAAGTCTGAGCGTTGGCAAAATCTGCTGCAGACCAATGCAGAAAGTCTTTGGCGAGCTGTTCCACCAAGCAGAGCCAGAGGAAGCCGAGTTCTGCAGTGCCTCCAGCAAACTCGAGCAGGGGCTCCTGCGAGAGACAGGGAAGCATCAGACTGCTACCCGCTACACTCAACAGCAATGCACAGCTTGCTCACATGCTTTGCTAACTTAATGCCTTGCCTACTTGTTTCTTCTGTTCACAAGGGTTTTATTTTTGCCGTTCTGCTTTGTCCTAGGAGCTCTAGCTCTGCACAGAATTGCCTAGAGTTGCCAGTCATGCTCTTCTACTGGTTTTGCCCAGTTTAAAACAAAATCTAAATAAACTTAAGTATTTTCTGTATCATCCAAACTTTTGTGTTTTCAGATATGACTTTGGGTATTGACTGGAATCCACCTATGAATGTGCAAAAATGGTGTGCAGGGTGGACTAGTGATTGTATGTGGCATGAACTTGTTCAGTCTGTGTATATGCTTGATGAATGGCTTTCTAACACAGTAAGGATAGCTCTTTTTCACTGGTGTTATTGCAGTTTTTCTCCCACCCATGTGCTTAGTGCACATAAACCCCCAGAGGGAACACACATTCCTGCAAGTTGCCTGTTTTTACCCATTCACTTTCTCTTACCTATTCCCACCTGCTTGTTGGTTCATGGATACGTAAGGAATGTCCCACTGGATTAAAATTGGGTTATAGTCAATTCTTCTATATTGACCCGATGGACAACCTGACTTAGCCGATGTTGTGTCCTTGCTGCCAATTCATGTTGCAGGAACTTGCCAGCTATTGCAAAGTGATAAAATCCATTTCATTGCATTTCTTCCCTTGCTCCGTTGCTGTAACTTACTTTAGTTGTCATAGTGGGTGCAAACTTGCAAAGTCCCCTCGCCTCTCTAGCAAAGTCCTTCTTCTGCTCCATATCTTCAGTGTCAGAGAGTCGCTTATCTTTCATAGTCCCAAAAATGTCATTATATATTAGACCACTATGGCTGCACTGCAAATTCTAATCGCCTTGTTCATGGTTCGTTCTGGGTATTCCAATGAACACTGACTTTTTCTTCCAGGTCTCAATTACTTCTTATCTCATATCTGGTCCTAGTTAGACTTACAAAATTGGCTTAGATTGATCACAACCCCCTCTGTAATTTTGCATTCTTCTGTGCCCTGATTAAAAGCACATACTTCATGTGTTTCATTTTTATAAGGAATGCAGCGCTCCTCAAATTTCTGTTACGGTTTCATAGTTAGATTTCTGGGTCTCTGATAGCTGAAAACTATTAAACACTCTCGCTCAGACATTGCCAATGCCATGTGAAAAGTCAAGCCATGTTTTGTTTATCTTCTGGTCTTGTGAATTCAATATAGGGAACACACTATATTCCTTCTACTCTTTTGTGTACAAGTTCCTAACAGAGTGCAGAGTGAAATTCTTTTCTGTTTTTCTTTCTGTAGATACTTACAGCTCTCCTGGTGCTTTAGTCACTTCATTCTTCCAGTACGCATGCAATTAAAAAAGGCCCCAAAGTGTCTTTATTTTGTTGCCGTCCAGAAGTGAGACCCTTTGGGCGCAGTGCAGAACATCCCAGAAGCTTGAGCAGACCCAGGTGGCACCTTCAGCGAAGGTCATCCCTGGTGCTGGGCAGGATCCCTGCGCCCTCAGCCAGTCCACTGCACGGGGACTGAGGAGGGAGCTCGATGCCTTCTGCTGGATGAGCCTGCCTGTGGCTCTGGCAGCAGAGGCAGGAACCTGCCCCGTGCTGGGGCACAAAACGCTGCCTCACAAACTGCCCTTGGCCGATTGGTGCCTCCCATGCAGAACTGCCTCTTCGTTGAGGAGCTCTGAGGGCTTTAAGGGCTTCAAAAAAGGCTTTATACAGCTACTGTTGGCAAGTGCTTGAGCAGTGTGGGGTTTCTTGCTGAGAAACTCTTTCCTTTTTTTGTTGATTTTTTCCTTTTTTAAGTCTCTTGACAGTATTTCTGGACTCGACCAAGTAGGAAAGCAGCCTCCACATAGAGAGTGGGCCGAACCATTTTTACTTGGATTTCCTCTTCTGTTTGAAATTCTTTTCTGATAGGGCATATTTATAAGTAAAAACAAACAAACAAACAGAAAACAAACACAAAAGTGTTCTTTTTGTTGTTGTGTAATGTCATGGCAGAGCTGTAGAGATGCATGAACCAATGCTGAGGTGATGTTTATTCTCCAGGGTGAAGAAAAATAAATGTAAGAACATTTCTCTTAGCATTCACATTTTTTTTTTCTGAAACTTTGCCTAACTTATCCATGAAAAGCACATGTTAAAGAATTACTTCACAGCTGAGTACAATTCTGAAATTTAAAATCAAGTTCTTACTATTCTTCTGATGAAATGAAGTGCAAGACGTGGAAAAAAATAAAGCCAACCCTGGTGTGCAGCTGTTACTCACACTGGAGCTGGGGAAAACGGAATGAAACATGACAAATATTTTTGTTCAGAACACTTTTAAGATCTTGTGTGACACGTACCCATGTTCCTGGTGCTCTGAAGCCCCATCCTCGTTCCTCTGAAGCGGCAGATCCCAACTTTGCCGACGCTGGAGCAAGCCGGAGGATTGTGGCTGCGGCTGGGGAGAGCAGCAGTCCCCGTGAAGCTGCTCTGAGCAGAGCAGCCCGTGTGTGTTGTGGGGCCACTGCCCGATTCTGGAGCCACATGTGGGACACAGCTGGCTCCAGCCTGGCGGCAACTGGAGCGCCTGGGGGCTCTGGAGCGGCAGAGACGGCTCCGTGCCGGGCTGGGAACGCGGAGGCTGCCGGCGGCACCGCGAGGGACGAGGAGACACGGCCTGTGTGGGACATCTCCCCTAGCAGGGGACATTCGAAGCCGGTTTCCAATCAGTGGGACTCGAGAACAGCCTCCTGGTAGCACTAGTGGGACAAGAAACCTAACTTGTTTCTACATCCATGTGTATAAATGTATGAGAATCATCATACACCGTCATTACGTAGTAGCAGGGGATGGGATTTAGTGATCAAACATGTTCCTGCTAGGTGTAGTTGCTAAAGCTAATAAAAAATATTTTTTTTCCAATTGGAATCTGTAGACGGAATAGGGTGAAGGACTTGGAAGCAGCTTTCTGCAGCCCTGAGCAGGCTTCCTTACAGGCTCAGCCAGAGGGTAACTCTGGAACATAATTAATGCTTGCTCTGCATTGATGACTTTGTTACTGATAGATACATCAATATCTGCTACAGGATATTGTGTCCTCTTATCTGAAACCTCCTATTACACCTGGTTTATCTGCTAGCCACCCCATTACGTGGCTAGTTTTAGTTTAGTAGTTCCCTGTATTGCCATAACGTAAAATGGTAAGGCAGACTGGGCTCTGCACATTTGAGAGGACTGTAAAATAACATCTACTGCTGAGTGAAAAAAAAAAAAATCTATAGGAAATCATTAATTTTCATGTTTAAAAAGATCTGATTTATGGGAGGCTGCAGAATTTTTAGTTGACTACACTAGAACTGCATAAAAATTCAGGCACTTCCAATGGAATATCTGTTTGCTTGGTGTGTGTTTTAGGCCCTGACTATTAAATCTGCCTTGTTTCCTGCAAGCAGACAGAGAATTGCCTGGGCTGCTTTTTGCCCTCCAGTGAGGGAATTACAAGAATGTCTTGAAGTATTTACAGAAGAAGAGTGAAAAGGAGGAAGGAGGACTGAACAGATGCAGTTTTGGCCATATTGAAGCTAAAACTTCATTAGAAATAGCCAAATACTCTTTCTAAATTAAATATTTGCTATAAATATTCAGAAATATGCATATTAGAACTTACTGTTACATAAGTCTAACTAAAACTTTATTTTAATTGTGCCAAATACAGTTTAAGCTTTCCTTTAAAAGATATTGCTTTACTGTGAGCATCTCTCAGAACAATCATTTATTTTAAATGCAGGGAGCTCTGATAGAAAGACTGTGAAGTGCAAGTTTACATGCAGTGCTGAAGATATTCATTAAAATTGTAATTAGACTCACGATTAAATTCAGTCGCAGTAGAAACTTTGTTTGTAAGTGTTGCTACAGGAAGAACCTCCAGTCTGAAAATTAGTTCAGCAGTCTGAGCTATTTTAATTATGCAGAGTTGATTATCATTGGAGAAAGAAACCTTTATTACTACCACAGAATGCTGATTCGCTTCCCCCCACGCACACAGCCTGTTTTCTGGGCTACACTGTGGTATGTTTTGATAATCTAATGATGTTCTAGGTAAATAACAGGAAAGTTAATCTGAGTAAGTTCACTGTCCTCATATTTACATTTTATTAAATGACCACTCATACGGTCATTTAATGTAGCACATATCTTGCTTATTGTGTTACGGTGGTAGCTCACAGTTGCTTATGGAAACTTGGGCTTGCAGTGAGATGTTTTTTAATCTGCAGAATTTCACAACGCTGAAGGCAACATCTTGTTTCCATTTTTGCAAACCCAAAGCTAGTGACAGAGATGCTGATGGATGGCTCTAACTGTCTAAAATGTCACAAATATACCTAAATTTGGCAAATGTGAGTATAGCAGAAGGAAGTATCCCTCCCCCTATTCATATCTAATTTGATTATCGAGATCCCCTATCTTAGCAGCAGATTTTATGCATGAGTTTAGAAGAGCTCGCCTCTCTGGAATGAAACTGGATTTTATTTCAAGGCGAAAAGCAGAGGGTTCAACACATCCTGCCTTGCCAACCCCCCTCCTCATGCCCACGTATGGGGTGCAGGTGCTGAGTGGCCTTGCAGGGATTTTTGGGCATGGGGATTGGATTGCAGTTGGATTCTGCAGTTCCTCACACCCAGGCAGAGTAGCTCAGACTGCAGGGCCAAGCAAGGGAGGTCATTATTGCCCTGGTCACAAAGGAGGCCTCTGTCCCTCCCTGGTTTTCACCCATTGCTCTGGAGCTTAGTATCAAAACATCACACTAAATTCATTGTTCCGTTTTCAGACATGTAAGTTTTAAGAGTTCTTTTGAGATTCCTTTGTTTCTGAATATGACGTGATACATGAAATGACAGATTTCAAGTATTCATGCACGAATTCATGGTCAAACCACCTATTTAGGTACTCTGATGTGATAAATTGTACTCTTCCTTTATTCTCTAAAATAGGGGCTCAAGATTATATAATTTGATTTAAAAATAGAAACCTGGAGGAGGATACAGGTCATCCAAGTGGGCTAGTGCGTGTGGCAAGGCACGATTGTCAGGCCAAATTAAAGAGCAGGCAATGCATGGAAAGGGTTGGGAGGCTCGTTGTGTGGTGCAGAGCCCAACTGCAGGCATCCTCCACGCACGTGCTGTGGTTTTAAATAGAGAAAATCCTTGGTTAAGACATGAGACCAACTCATAAAAACAGAATATACAACTAGGAAGTGCTGTGGAGCAAACTACCTCTATTTCAGGTTTGTTTCTGTATTAGTGCTTTTCACTAGAGCAGCCCTGCCATGGCCCCCCAAAGGGAGTCTGTCCTCTCTGTCTCTTGGCGGTGTCTGTTTTTGCTGTTGTGCTCCGTGCCTGCTGGCACGACCTAATGCCAAGGGGAATCAGAGGTGGCCGAGCTCCCCTGGTTCCTTAGGCCCGGCTCAGAGGTGGCCGAGCTCCTCCCAGCCCCGAGCTCCCTTGAAACCTTCTCAACAGACACTCTTTGGCAGTTCTGTTTCCTTGCTTTTTACCTGTGTTTCACCTTTACACAACCCTAACCATGTGATGCAGCCTTTTTAAAAACTGATCTGTGGAATGCACTCTCCTCTCCTCTCCTCTCCTCTCCTCTCCTCTCCTCTCCTCTCCTCTCCTCT
>JAVCKT010023798.1:0-11458 GCA_032273925.1 Rhynchotus rufescens
GCCGCAGCCGGAGCTGGAGCCGCGCGCGCCCCCCGGCGGCGCGGAGGGGAGTCCGCCCCGCGCCTGCCCGCGTCCGCCCGCCCCCGAAGTGCTGGGGTGCTCCCAAGGGCGCCCTTCCCAGTGTCCCCAGTGTCCCCCAGTGCCCCTTCCCTGGTCTGCCAGTGTCCTGGCTCGAATGTCCCCACTGCGCCCTTCCCAGTGTCCCCCAGTGTCCCCCAGTGCCACCCAATGTCCCTTCCCCCGCATCTGCCAGTGCCCTGGCTCAAATGTCCCCACTGTGCCCTTCCCAGTGTCCCCTAGTATCCCCCAGTGCCCCTTCCCTGGTGTCTGACAGTGCCCTAGCTCTAATGTCCCCACTGTGCCCTTCCCAATGTCACCCAGTGTCCCCCAGTGCCACCCAATGTCCCTTCTCCCACATCTGCCAGTGCCCTGGCTCGAATGTCCCCACTGTGCCCTTCCCAGTGTGCTCCAGTGTCCCCCAGTGTCCCTTCCCCCATGTCTGCCAGTGCCCTGGATCGAATGTCCCCGCTGTGCCTTGCTCAGTGAACCCCAGTGCCACCCAGTGTCCCTTCCCCAGTGTCTCCTGGTGCCACCCAGTACTCCTGTACCCCTAGTGTCCCTTCCCCAGTGTCCTCAGTGCCACCCAGTGTCCTCGTGCAAGTGTCCACAGTTTCCTTTCCTCAAGGTCCCCATGTCCCTTCCCAGTGTCCTGCTCCCTCCCAGCCGTCCTCTTTCCGCAGCTGCTCGAAATCCCAGGGTCCCCGCTGTGTCCCCAGCACCCTGGGGCCTCCTCGCACGGGTTGGGTGACCCCCATATCCCAAGCCCCATTAATACCCAGTTAAAGCCCCGCTAATACCGGGTACCGCAGCTGGCACTCAGCTGCCTTTGCACCAAAACCCAAACCGCAGCAGTCACCATTTGTGACGATTCCTCCAAAAATGAGCCCAAGTCGCCCCAGGCAAACGTCACCACAGCAGCACCGCACAGGAGAAATGGGAGGAATGGGATTTATGTCACGTACACGGAACTGGGCCCTGTGGGTCCCACAGGAGCAGAGCAGGGGCTGCGGGCTCCCCTGGTGCCGCTCAGATGATGCCGGTGGCGGGGACGGCGGGGGCCATGCAGAGCGTCCCGGCGCTCTCCCAGCCGCAGGACAGCGGCGCGCACGCGCTCTCCCGCTCCTCTTCCGCTCGGGACGGCTTCCCCTGGAAGAGCCGGACGGCTTCCCTGGAAGCGCAGAACACGGCGCGGGATGAGTCTCCTGCAGGATGTAGCTCGGAGGCTCTCACGCCACGACAGCCCCGTGCACGGGGCCGGAGCTGAGCTGCCCTCAGCATTTCGGGGAAAATTGCCCAAAATCTTCCAGGATTTAGACACTGTGAGGCTTTGTCCTGAATCTCCAGGCCCCAGAGACTCAGCTCAGACCATCTTCCCGGATGCGGGAGCCCGGCTTGGGGCTCAGTTGGCACCTCAATCCCTGCTCCCAGCTCAGCCGGAGGGCAGGGCTGTCTCTTACCAGGCCACGCGGGACATGGCGTAGCTGATCCGTGGCTGGGGACACCCGCCGAGCGGGGACGCCGCCGTGATAGTGTAGGCACCCATGTCCTCGAAAATGAGCCAGTCCCCGACCTGCAGCTCCGGTAGCTCCAAGCCGTCCGCGATCCGGTCCTCGGCGGGTCCTGGGGGACCCCGGAGGCTGCTGCTGTACGATGGGTGGTCAGGACAGGGCTTCTGCAGGGGGAGAGATGGAGCCGTGTTGCTTCATACCACGCAAGCACCTGGCCCTGAATCTGGAGGGGCTACAGATTGTCTTGGCAGCGTGACCTGAATGGGAGGTGGAAACACAGGCCGTGGAATGGGATGGCTTGGTTTGGGTCACGCTACTGCCAGGTATCAGCTACTGCCAGGTATCGACAAGCAGCAGATCCAGAAAGGACCAGAGCCCATGGTCTGAAATGCCTGACCTCAAAAGCCAACGGGCACTTGGAGCCACTGGCTACAGTCGGAGGTTTCATTTGAGATGTTCCCCATGCTGACAGCTAACAACGCTCCCATGCCGCTTCCCAGCCTCTGCTCCCCTCTCACGGACCTCAGTGTTGGCCACCGTGCCGGGAGAGCAGGGGGGCCGTGGGGTCTGGCTGGGCTCTTCCCAAGCCGGGCCAGCTCCTCACCTTGTGCAGGAGAGGCCTGGGGCACGGGCTGTCGAAGAGGACGCAGCTAAAGGAGCCGTAGATGCCATCGCTGAGGTGATACACGATGCTCTTCCTGCTGCCAGACTCTTCCTCTGTGGGGAGCAAGGAGAAGGCTCAGGAGGGCAAGGACACACGGGAAGGACCGTCCTACTGTCCCACCTACCCTCTGCGCCAGGCTGGCCCGGTGGAAACTCTTCCTTGGCAGTGACGCTGGCTGCAAAGGTGAAGGCCGAGGTGACGTAGTAGCGCCCTGGTCTCGCCACAACCTCCACCCCGCAGCCCTCCGGGAAATACAAGTCCAGGGCAGAGTTTATGGCAGCGGCGGTCTGCGTGGGGAGGACACGTTCCCTCTCGCTTAGCCCAGCCAGGCCCCGTGCTGACACCAGGGCCCCTCTGGGCTCGCTCTCTGCACGCCAAGTGCCGGCATCGGGAGGCAAATACCTCTTCGAACCGCGCTCTGGTGTCCTCGGGACCAGGGAATCCCCCGCCGATGTCCAGGACGTGCATCCTGTAGCCCAGCTCTGTGCCCATCTCAAACACGAGCTGGGCTTCGGCTACAGCCTGAGCGAAGGCCTGGGGGTCCAGGCAGTGGCTCCCGAGGTGGAAGCTGAAGGCAGAGGCCCCGTTCAGCAGCGCTCGCCGTCCTCGGGGACAGCAGCGAGGGGCCTGGCGCCGGGGGATATTCACACATCCGCCTTCTAGCAAGGCAGCCTGTGCTTCCCTCCTGCCAGACTGACCCCAGGGGCCTGCAAGCCAAACCCGTCCCAAATTGGCCCCAGTGAGGGTGGATTCTCCCAGGTCCCTGCCTCCACCTAGTCCCTGCAGCCCCGCGAGCCTCCCCCAACCCTGACCGGCTCCGGAGGGACAGAGCTCCCCGTGGAGCTGCACGACAGGGGACACACAGACAAGTGCCGTACCTGATGCCGACGACTTCCACAGCCTGCTCCTTTGCCATCTCTAGCAGGCGCTGGCAGGACATGAGGGTGGCCCCAAACGTCACACTCGGATGGGGAGAGGGGCTGAAGTCAGCAGCGATACCCAGCAGCATCCTGCAGAGTGAAGAGACGCTGCATTGAGGCATCTTGGCACCTTCCTTGAACCTCAGGTGCCTTCCCAGCTCCCACCTCACCCCCCAGCTCCAATGGTGCTGCCAGGGCCGGCATCAACACTTACCTGGCATGCGGGTGGCTCCGGGCCACCTTGTTTAGCTCCACCTCGTTGTCGAAGGTCATCAGCTGCACGCCGTGCCTGGCAGCGTACTTGATGTGGGCGACCTGCTTGCAGGGGCTGCTGTAGAAGATCTTCTCAGCTGGGACACCGATGCTTCGAACCTGGGCGATCTCTGCCTGCAGAGAAACAGCCTGTGCTTGGGGACAGCTTGCTGGGCCCAGCGCTGCCCCACGGCCCGCTCCAGGGCTGTGGACTTTGCCCTGCCTGTGGTGGGCGGCAGGAAGATGTTTGCAAGCGGCACAAGACCAAGAGAGGAAACTGGTGGGACAAGTTAGCAGGGGTGGTTTGGTGCCTGACCCCCCTGCGCGGGGCAGCGAAAGGCGTAAGGCTGCAATGGTGGCCTCTGTAATGACGTCTCGCTCCCCCTGCACTTTCTCCCCTTGGTAACACCTCCTATTTAATTACACACAAGTAAGTGGTTTAACTCGGGATTCTCCCTGGGAATGTGGCTGTGAGCTAATGACAAGCAATGAGCTTTGTGCTAAGCTGTAAAGCCACCAAGAGGTGACAGCTGCGGGAGAAGAGGGATGTGCCCTGGCACGAGCCAGGCTGGCCAGCCAGGACACGGGTCACACAGAGAGAAACGGCAGTCCAAGGGAACAAACATCCAAGTCAACAGCTGGACAACTGGGATGGCCATTTCCAGGCTGTGCCGGGAGGGGGAGACCCCCGCCGCCCTAAACCTCAGCTGGGAAGGGGGAGAGGACACGGGGACACAAGGGTGGGTTTGGCCCAAGGACGCGGAGCCGGAGCTGCCCTCCCGCAGCGCTACCTTGGTGGCGCAGGCGAAGCCGGCGCCCAGCTCGGCCAGCAGCCCCAGCACTCCCCTGCTGCTGTTGCACCTAACGGGGAAGAGGGTCGTCACGCGGGGCAGGGCCTGGTGGAAGCGCAGGTGTCTCCTCACCACGTCGCCCAGGTCGGCCAGGAAGAAGGCTCCCTGCTCGCCCTAGGACAAGGACGGTCACCTCTCCGCGAGCGGCTGCGGGGTGGGGGTGACGGCTGCAGGCCCCGGGGACTGCGCAGCCCCTACCGCGTGGCACGGCTCCACGAGGAGGTTCTCCAGGAGGTCTCTGGGGGTGAAGCCCTCCTCCACCAGCACAAAGTCAGACTCGTCCAAGTAACCATTCATGGCCAAAACGTGGTGCCACGAGTTTAAAACCTCCTCGAGCAGGGTGTAGTTCCTAGGCATGCAACACCCTGGGGACAGAAAGGCAGTAGTAGAGGCAGGGCATGAGCAGACACTCAGGGAGCAGCGGGGCCCTCGCGTGTCCCCTCCAAACCAGCTCCACAGCAAAGGGCCCCTTCCTGCGCGGGGCCCTTCCAGCGCCTCTTCCCCAGGGCAGGAAGGTGCCTCGCAGCACCCCGGGGCTCGGCCTTGGTCCCCAGGAGCCCTGTCTCCAGCAGCAGTTTGGGCACCAACACCGTCAACAGGAAAGACAACTCCACAGTGAAGCCAGTGGTCTGTACGCGGCAGAACACAGCCCTCCACGCTGCAGCCTGGGTGCAGCACGTCGAGCAGGGTGAGCATCCCTGTGGGTTCCAAATGGATAAAGGTGCCCAGTCCCGCTCTCCCAGGCACCCCAGACCCCGCTGAGGGAGGCATCGCTACCGGGCCAGCCTGGAGCCGCCCGGATCAGGCTGTGGTTCCGGCGCAGGCAGCTGCCGTCACTGTGCACAGCAAAGGGACAATTAAGGCTATGCAGTTATTTCCTGGCTCACACACTTAGCAGGGTAGTTTGGACAAGCTCTTCCCTTGGATTTGGCCCATCCTGTAACGCAGGGAGCTGAAGGCCCAGCATGAGCTGTCAGGAAACAACTGCACCCCAATAACCCAACTTCGGGTAGGGACGGGGAGAAAACCAGAGCACCCGTGTGTTACCGTGCATCGAGCAAGCACCAAGAGCAGCCCCTAGAGCTGGGGAACGGGAGAACACCGGGCTGAGGGGCTCGCAGGGGTTTATCCATGGGAAAGGAGTGCAGTTCCTCCGGGCCTTCCCCAAAGACTCCGGTGAGCAGCGGCCAGCGCAGCCTGGGCACGGCAACACGGAGCGGCTAAAGGGGTTATTCCCTCGTGCCCAAGTCGCTCCCCGGCGGGTGTCTGCGCTGGGGGACGCGGAGCTGCCGCGGGCCCCGAGGGACACTGCTGGGGAGAGGTGGCGCGAGGGCTCAGCGGGGACAGGCGGGTGGCAGGAGCCCTCCGTGGCGCCCCGAAGCCGGCACACGCCGACATCCCCGTGCCCCTCCTCGCCGCTTCCCCGGCATCCCCCACGTCCGGCGCCGTTACCTTAAGGAGCATTTAAGCAGATCGTGGCCCCGGGTCTCCCAAGAGGGAACTGGCCTCAGTGGCAGCTCTTCCCCCTTCCTGGAGCTCCTGGACCAGCTCACCCTGCGGAGGGGGGGCTCCGATCCCCTTATATCCCCCTGCTCCGCCTCCCAACCACGGCCATGGCAACGGAGCCGAGCCAGCCCATTGGCTGAGCGGTGCCGAGCATCCTTCCTCGCCTCCTTCCTCTTCATCCCGAGCACCCTTCCTCTCCTCCTTCCTCCTCTCCCCGAGCATCCTTCCTCTCCTCCCTGAGCACCCTTCCTCTCCTCCTTTCTCCTCTCCCTGAGTACCCTTCCTCTCCTCCTTCCTCTTCTCCCTGAGCATTCTTCCCCTCCTCCTTCCTCTTCTCCCCGAGCACCCTTCCTCTCCTCCTTCCTCCTCTCCCCGTGCCAGGAAAGGAGACATCGCCCTGGGCACTTCCTTCCAGGGCTGCGGCCGCCTCGGGCCTGGCGTGAGGCTGCCGGCGGCTGCGCAGGCATCACGTGTGCAGGATCCTTTGAGAGGGGCTGCACCAAAAAGCGCTTCCCAAGCACTGCTTCCAGGGAAAGCAGGGCCCCTGGGGCCCTCCAAGGTTTGTGCAGCCTGGCGGGGGCTCCGTGTGCACACACCCATGGGGTTCCTGCGGGCTTGTGAGCAGCTTTCCCCAACCTCCACGCAAAGGTGGCCTCCGGGTCCCTGAGGGATTCCCTGCAGCCTCTCGAGGCCTCCCTGGGAAAGCGGCTCGGGGCGCTGCAGGAATTCCTGTTGCCTTGCGGGACAGCTGTGCACACATGCACCTGGGGGCCTCCTGACTTTCGTGTGGCCTCCACGGGCCTCCGTGCCCATGAGGCACGGGGGGTACTACGGGCTTCCATGGGGCCTCCCTGGGCCTCCATGGAGCTTCCCCAGGCCTCCGTGCACACAAAGAAACGGAGGCCCTCACAGGGCCTTTAGAGCATGTCCAGGCCAGTACAGAGCTTTTGAAGGTCCACGTGAGGTCTGTAGAGCCTGCCAGGGCTCATATAGGCTATGTGGAAGCTCTCATGGAGTCCATAGAGCCCACTGGGCCATACAGAGCCCATGCAGGTCCCCACAGGGCTCGTCGAGCCAAGTGAGGCCTGGACAGGCTCTGTGGAGGAGCACGTGGGACCCATAGGGTGGACCTGGAACCGTACAGAGCCTGTGAGGGTCCAAAAAAGGCCCGCAGAGATCACTCTGGACTTTGTGGAGCCCGCAGAGGCTCTCACGGGGCCCGTGGAGCCCATCTGTGACTGAACGGAGCGTGCAGAGGGCAGCGCAGGGCCCCAAGACCTGGTCTGGGCCTTATAGAGCTAGCGAGGGGCCACACAAGGCCTGTAGGGCCCATCTGGGCTCGTAGGAAGCCTTCAGAAGACCTTGTGGGGCCTGTAGTGCCTGCTCAGGCCTGTATGGGCCCCATGGAGGCCATCCTGGGGCCTGAAAATCCCGTGGGGGCCAGTACAGAGGCCATGAGGGTCCAGACGGAGCCTGTAGAGCCCCCAGAGGCCCTCACAGGGCCTGTACAGCCTGTCTGAGTCCATACGGAGCCCATTGAGGTCCACACAGGGCCCGCAGAGCCATCCAGGGCACGTATGGGCCCTGTGGAAGCCCTCGCAGGGCCCATAGAGCCCACTTGGGTCTCCACGGAGCCTGTGGAAGGCTGCCTAGGGCCCGTGGAGACCAGCCGAGCATTTACAGAGCGCACGGAGGTCCACACGAGGCCCCTGGGGCCCTGATGTTGCAGAATGGAAGGATCAGTCTCTCTGCCCAACACAGCTCACTGATAAAGAGCAGTGAAATACAGCCCTACTTCATGGTGCGAGGATTTACTGCACTTGGAATGAACCACTCTCAGCTCAGGGCGGCTGGATTTATGAGGCCGTTGGCATAAGCAGCCAAGTGCGAGCTAGCACCCTCATCGCAGGAGAGAATTAAGGAGAGCCGCGAGAGCAGCAGGCGGCTCCACAAATGCGGCCGCCGCTGCAGGGACCACAGGGCAACTTCTCCAGGAGCAGGTCGCAAACGCCCGGCTCAGCCAGGCCGGGGGGAGAGAAGGTGTCTGCGGCGTGATCCGGGATCAGGAGGTTAAACAGAGCCTGGGAAAAGACAGGGGGACTCAAGTCCAGCAGACATCCTCTTGTGTCCTTCTGGAGCCCCCATGCCCAAGAGGATCTCCAGGTTTCAAAGGGCACAGGCTGGCAGGCTCTCCGTCAAGGATACCTGGAAGAAGGTGCAAATATCTTTGCAGACATCCATATCTGAACTGAGTAAAACTCCGGAAAATACCCAGCATGGGTGCCCACTGAACCTCCTCTGGTCCCACGAGCTATTTCACACCGAGGCCAAGCTGCCTTCTCCGAAACAGAGGTTTTACCACACACCCTCCCTCGGTCGAGGATGTGTCGTGTCCTCCTGACACAACGCATAACTCTGCTCTCCCCACCTCTATTTTTTCAATACTTTGGCAGAGGTCCCGGCCCCAAACTGAAGGCATCTCCCTGTCAGGGAAATGACATATGCCAAGGTGGCTGTTTTCTAGGCCTTCCCTGCAAACCTTACCTGGGAGATTTACCTACCTTGAGCAGTCTCGCTGCTTTCCTTTCTTTACACTCGGGATTGACACCTTGGGAGCAGCTACTGCTGGCCCAGAGCCGCATTCTGCTGTGCTGCTTTTAGTGATAA
This sequence comes from Rhynchotus rufescens, assembly GCA_032273925.1. Classification (NCBI taxonomy): domain Eukaryota; kingdom Metazoa; phylum Chordata; class Aves; order Tinamiformes; family Tinamidae; genus Rhynchotus; species Rhynchotus rufescens. Next base: position 8,429 of record JAVCKT010023798.1, read on the forward strand.
CATGTTTCTTCCGCTGCTTCCCCAGCCGCCAACTGCCTTCCAGGTTGAGGTTCCAGTGGCACCGCATCCTGCGCCGTTTCCTACCCACCACCTTTCTAATCCAGGCTGCCTTGAATACATAAAGATCCAAAAATGTTTCACAAGTGACCATCTAAGGATATAAGAAAGCTCTGAGATCTCCCTGTCCCCATTTCACAGGCAAGGCAAACTGGGGAGCTGCCAGGTTAAAAACTGCGGAGAAAAAAGGAAGCCATGGGCAAAACAAAAAGCAAGACCCAAACATACTCATTTATGGCCCCAGTCCTTACCTACAGGGTTATGCTTCCTATTTTGCCACATGCAACGCTTCTGGTTTTGCTCCCATTCTGCTCTTGCTCCCGAGCACTGATAGCTGCAAAGCAACTGGTGGGAGGCCCACTCTACTGAATGAAAACGCTGCTGTGTTATTTTAAGAGAGGAGATACTTCAGTCCAGCTGTAAACTCTATTAAAGCACATTCACAGCTGCAAATCTTATAAAAGAAAGAAAAAAAAAAGTCCAAGCACTTTAATTTTTTTTTTAAAAAAGCACTGAAAAAGTCTAACATGAATATGCCAAGAAGGCTCACATCAAAGGGCTTTAAACAGCCTGTTCCTGTCACGACGGAGCACACCTTGTCACAGAGCAGCAAAGTCTGCAGAGCGGCAACCCACCAGCCTCCTTCCAACAGAGAACGTGGGGTGACACGGAGCTCCAATATCTCTACGCCAAAAGCCTCAAGAAGTGCTGCTTTAAAAAGCATTTATAAGAACGCACACACACACACAGAGGGCATAAAAAGGCAGAATTGAGTTAAAAATATCTCCACAGGAAAAGAAGTGAAGTCTTATTAATGAAAGGAACAATCCTCTCCGTGTTCTGCGCTCCCAACCATCCCTTTGCTCGCAGTTATTCTCTCTTGCTCGCTCTCTGCTAGCAAAAAGGCCGCCAACGTGAGCGAGGAGGCTGCAGGACAAATTGTCACGCCAGGGCAAACGGGAATGCTGTAAATGTGCAGCAGGGCCCGGCTGCCAGCCGAGGGCAGCAGACGCTCGTCGCAAAGGCATTTCTTCCCTCGCCACGGCAATCGCTTCCCGGTTATGCCACGGGATTCCTGTTGGGAAGCGTGTTCCTGCTGCACGCACAGTGCAATGGTTTAGGCATTGCTTGGCATCGCTGCAATGTGCCGTTCGATTAAAGAGATGCTCAAAGCACAGCTCAGAAGCTGCTCTAACCAGCACCCCAGAGAGAAAAGCGAACTGCAGAAATCCCGTTGTTTAGCACCGTTTTTGCTGCTCGGGAGCCCAGCTTCGGCGCAGGGCCTGGGCCGCTTTCAGTCTCGCCCAGCTTTGGCTGCCGCTCTGTAGGCAGAAATCCTGATGCGGCTTCAGAATGGATGTAAACAGAATAGAGTTGGGAAATGGGAGCGTTTTGAGAGCCAGCGGCGCGACGCAGCTGCTGCGGAAGAGCCTGGTTCCCTGCGTGCTTTAACGTGTGGAAAACGGCCACAAGAATCCCTGCAAATCCAAAGCCCGCTCCGTGCCCGCAGGAGCTTCTGCGGGGAGACGCCAGCGACGGACAACTCGCTGCCTCTGGAGCTTATTTCCAGCGGCTGAAATGTTTGATCAAGAGCATTTCCGAGGCCGGACACGCTTACCGGTTGCGTGTTTGTTAGCAGACTAATACTGGGCGCCCGTGGAGCCCATGGGCACGGGAAGGGCTCGAGCCGAGGCCGCGGCGGCGGGCGCGTCCGTCGGAGCCGCTCACGAGGGCCCCAGCGGAGCGCGCCGCCGTCCCGCAGCGCCCGGAGCTCCCGGGCCCGGGGAACCCAACCCTTCCAGGGCGCTTTTCCTTAGCCAGGCCTTTCCGAAGGGCTGGCTGGAGCACCTAGCGCTGCCTCTAGGTAAATAGATATATAAATAAATAGACAGACAGACAGACAGACACCCAGCCCTTCCTCCTCCTCCCTCAGATTAGTGTTTTTATTCCAAGTGCCAAGGGGAAACACTTCCTCGGGCGAATCCCACGCCACGGGGCTCATGGATGCGGTGGATTCCCGCCTCTCGCTGCCGAATCGCCCCCCAGCGAGGGGCAAAATGGGGGTGCGGGCTTCAGTACTGGGGGGTGGGACGGACACGGGCCCCCCACCGGCCCCTCCTGGGTCTCCCCGGGCCTCTCGCCGCCGGGGGGCGCCGCCCAAAGGGGGTGCAGGGCCCGCCGGGGGGGCTGCTCCCCACAGAGGGAACCTGGGGGCGCCGGTGACCCCCCTCCAAAGGGGGCCACGAGGCGCCCGCCCCGCCCCTCAGCAGCCCACCCCCCAGCGCCCAGGGCGCATGCGCGGGGAGGGGAGGGGAGGGGGGCGGAGTCGCGCCGGGCGCTGCCCCTCCCCCGCCGGAGCGCCCGATGCGCGAGGCCCGCGCGGGCTCCATCCCGCCGCCCCGCCCCCTTCCGGTCCCGCCCTTTCCGGCGCCGCCGTGCGTCACGTGGCGGGTCGAGCGGGTGGGGAAAATGGTGCGGCGCCATCTTTGTTGAGGGCAGGGAGGGGGCGAAAGCGCTCGGAGCCTCCTGCCTCAAAACGAGGCGTTTTAAGGCAAAAAAATCAGGTTTTGGGGGTGCCAGGCAGGGCGCAGCCTTAAGGGGCCACGTCCTCACTGCTGTTGTATAAATACCGGCATACCGGGTCAGTTGAGCACGTCTGACTATTCTCTCCCTCCCCGACGCAGCAGTCACTTATTATTTAATTTACGCTATGGACCACAGAGCGCCCTTTCCAACCCCGGTCTTCAAGTTCTTAGTGTAAATACAATTAAAAAGTTAGCATCATTTCTAAATGAAAAACCAGCATCATTTCTAACTTAAAAAAAAAAAAAATCTTTGAAGACTCGCCTGTGGCCAGTTCGGAAAAAAAAAAAAAATTAAAAAACCTAAAAATGTTTAAAAATCTATATATTTTTAAAAGTTCCTAACATTTTCTGCTGATCAACAGCCATTTCAGAATGACATCAGCTTCAT
>JAVCKT010023798.1:19019-32750 GCA_032273925.1 Rhynchotus rufescens
TATTATATTGCAATATTTTATAATATATTAAATATTTTATATATATATATAGTCAAGCAGATCCAGAAGCAAACTAGCCATGTGCTGATCTGCATTGCTCTGAGAAGAGTTTCCCTTTAATAATCCCCACTCCCTAATTTCATAAATATTGAAGACGTGCAAACTTCAGCATCGATATCAGAGGGGCTGACGGCAGTAAAAATTTCTGTGTGCTCTGATTTACATGATGTAAAACTGCATTTAACTTTCATTGCTTTACTGTATGTAGATACAGACCATCTTCACCCTTCCTTCCACGTCCCCCGCCGTGCACATATCCCTGCATTACATAGAAACCATATAAATTAACCATGTGGCGAGTTCTCCTTACCTCCCCCTGAAGCCTTAGAGATTTGAAATTCATGCAAGATGAATGAATAAATTACCTGGAAAAAAAAATCTTAACGAAGCTTCCTTTGCTCTTTTATGGTAAGCGAGGGGTGAGAGGGGCCTTTTATCATTTGATGTTTGTGTTGATGACCGAGGTCCATAAAGTGATGCAAATCCATTAGAAGCAGCCGAGCTGCCAGTAAGTCGGGTCTCTGAGCACGTCCAAGTCTCTGCTTTAGTTTCCTGTATTTCTTCCTCCCTCCTCATTATTTATGTTAAGCCAAAGCTTAAATTGCACATGCTGCAGAGCCAAGAGGTCTTGCAGGTGCAGGAAGCTCAAGAGAGTCTCCTGCTCCCCCGAATTCATACTCTTCCTTTGGTGACACGGGGTCGAAACAGCAACATGAAGAAATAGCAAAAAAAAGCAATTTCAGCTAAGACAGGACAACCACAGTAGGTACCTTAATATATATCATAAATATCTGAATCTCTTAAAGGGGTCAGATTACAAGAGTTTCATTGGGATTAACAGGGAAAGAAGTAACGGTGCTCCAGAGCGTGTTACTTTTTCCTGTGAGATGTGAAGATTCACCAGGAGAAAAGGGATTTCTAAAGAATTGCCACGTTAATGCTCCCCGTTTTGTCAGACTATTGTATCCGACAAGAAACATGGTGATGGCACCTGCAAAACACATAACCTGTCTTGAGAAATAAGGTGTCCCGAGAAGCCCAAGCGAGTGCCTTTTGGAACTGGGAAGAAACAGCTCCGGATCCGCCTGGAAATCCCATTTAGGATAGGCATGAGCGTTGGGAAGCAGCCAGGAGGGCCGATTTGCCCTCGCGGCGAGCTCCCAGCGAACGCCGACGCCGGCAACGGCCGCCTGCAGGTAATTAGTTTAGAGCCTATTTTAACAAGAATATTTTATCGGGCAGCACGGAACTCGTTATGGAGAAGAACTAGAGAGCTGGGCTGTCTGTAAGTGCTGGAGAGCTGTTGTGTCAGGGCCCTGGATTTCATTAGAGCTACGTCGATCCATGAAGATCCTGTGTGGTGGAGAGCTCAGGAGCGCAGGTACAGGCCCAAATGGGTTTTAATGATTTAATGATGGGCAATATTGCACATCCCAGTGCTTTCCACTGAGAAAAGGTGTTCATTTCCATCATGAGAGCTAAAACATCCCGCGGATTTAATCACTTGCTCCTTTGTTTTGCTGTGTGACCCGGCAGCACAAAGATCTGCTCTTGCATTAAAATGCGATCTCTACGTGCACAGGGAGGACATCGAACCACTTGTGAGCAGAGCACAGGAAAAGGGGGCCCGAATATCCATCTGGAAGACTGGTTGGAAAGAATGACAAGAAAATAAAGTGAGTTCCAATAAAGTGAATCTCTTTTCTGCTCAGTAGACTGCGCGTCCAGATAGCAAAGACTTAGGGAATGTCCAGCCGAGAAGAGTGTCTTGATTAGCTGAAAACACCTTATCTGATCAGAAGGGAGAAGCACAGAAGATCACATCAAGCCAGGAGGCAACGTAAAGAAGTTCTACCAGGACCTGCCTCCTGGGTTACTTACTAACGTGACTGCTCCTGTCTACAGCAGACCAAGCTGCTGACAGCGCAGATCAAGGAAAACACCTATTTTCAGATTCCTTACATAAAAACATCAAGCAAAACTTTACAGTTGTCACAGCTGCCCCTGTGAGAACATTCGAGGTCCTAATCCCTCCTGTAGAGATCCTTGGAGCATCACTATCATAAAACACTCATCATCACTCAGAGACAACCGCTTTCATAAAATGCTTATCACCACCCAAAGACAACCTGGACGCTCTAAATGCTAATGATTTTTAGTCTGTGTATGAGAAGGGAAAGATACTTTTGGTAAGAGCACCAAAAGCCACTTAAAGCTCTCCCATTAGGACAGCAAGTTGCTTGTCCTTAATACACGGGTCAAACTGAAACCAACTTTAAGACTGACACCCGAGGGGGCACTTACGGGCACGGGGGTGTTTTATCATTACTCCTTTCTCTGAGCATTCTTGCAGACACTCCACAATGTAAATACACAGCTTTACACCATCCAAACAGCTTCAAAGCACAGAAAGGATCAAGAATTCTGCAGAAGTATCTGTTTTTAAATGCAGCTCCCTTGACAGAGTGGCAATATTGCCAATCATCCATAGGATGCACTGCTGCTGCTTTCTTTGCTATTCAAAAATGTGTTTTTCCTTACTTCTCAACCATGAAGACACATCCAAGCCTGTTAGCATCACTGCTTTTAAAGCCATCCAAACCCACAGAAGCTCAGGCAAAACAGTCAGGATTTCACCTTTTCAGACACAAGCAGCCCACCTCACTCCTGCAAAGGAGGTGCTGGAAACGCTCCTTCCCCTATCACTGACACTCACTAAACACCCTTGTTTATTTGTCCCTTCTTCTCGTAATTCCTGTGACAGCAGCAACATAAAACCTCGCTGCTTTTCCACTGCCATCCTATTTCCTTGCTTGACTTTACCTCTCGGGCGAACGCGGTGACGGAGAATCCGCCTGATACAGGTGGTGCGAAGGCAGCACGAGTCACCATATGGGGAGCCATATGGCCTGGCACCCTACGCGTGTGTGACAGAACACGGGCATGGGAGCTCCCAACAGCTCGGGGGCTCTGTATTTTCCTCCTCTCTCTGGCTGACCTCAAGCCTCTCAATTTTAAGTCCCTGCCGTGTTTGTCATTGGAAATGCTGCGGAGACGTGGAGTGTGCCGGAGCCAATTTTGACTTTTCCGCTAACGTGAACGTTTTGGAGCTGGGCAGAGAGCGGGAGCAGCAAATTGTAGAGGATTTTAATAGGCTGTTATCAGCAGGTACTCACAGCCAGCACGTGCCAAGAGACCCGGCAACCACAAAGTCCCTCCACGTCCTGAAACGGGGCCAACGCTGCAGGCTCTGCAGGCTCCCCCCGCGCTCCCTGGAGCGGGGAACTTTAGGGTTTAACTATGCATGAGGTTTGGCATCCTGCTTGCACAGAGATCCTGCACAAAGATTGGTACCGAAGCAGCACACGACACGTTGAAACTCAAAATAGGAGCTCAACTCACTTGTGTTTAGCACATCAATGGCTTTCATGCATCTCACTTTAATCTCAAATAGGCATTTGCACCGATAAAATAAAACACCTCCAGACAAAGCTCAGCCTCAGATCCCCTTGCTTTTATCACTGGTACAGGCAGAATAAGAAAGCCTGGAATGAAGGGCAAGATTTATCCTCCTAATAAGCCAAATCTGATCTCCATGTTCTTTCACAGCACTAAATGCAAAGATAACCAAGACACGCTTCTCCAGAAAAATAAACTGGGAAGATAACAGGACACTTTTCTAAAGACTTCAACCCAGCGGATCAATATCCTGTTGCTTAAGAAAAGGAAGGCAAAAGAAGATGGGGTTTTAATTTCCATTTCAAGAGCGGGGTTCAACTTCACCTACCATTCAGCAGCAACTAAAGTGCTTTTTAATTTAGTCCTAGCGCCATAGCATTCAGCGAACAACAAGCAAAAGGACAAAGCCAAAGTTCAAAGATTAAAAGACACAAAGCAGAGCTGAAGCTCTTGCACAGACGGACACTGAGCTGTAACCTCATTTAATTTGTGGCAAGGAGATGTATTCAGAAATTCCTGCTAATGATGAAGAAAGAATGAAATGGGCACGCACCAAAAATCAAGGTGTTGGAATAAGAGACTTTGGGGAAATGGCTCTTGCACAAAGCGGGTATTGAAGAAGCTGCCACAGGCCTCAAAATGAGTGGAACAGTTGGTAGATCCCATGTTGCTACCTGAGCAGTGACATGGATTTCTCCTCAACTGTTCCTCCAGCCCCATATTTGGAGCAATAGAGGAGAAATGAAGATGAAAACCCATCCTAACTTTTGACTTTTCCTACACAAGTGTTTTACTAGCTCTATGTAACGTAGATCCTAGATGAGCAATGGGTAGCAGCATTTGATTCCTTCCAGACAGCAATACCAAAAAATAGGCCATGCTGCTGCTGAATCCTTTAGGAAAGGATTCAAAGGGAATTCATAAAACGATGTGTTACACAGGGCAGTCTGTCGTACTGCATCTGTTCATGGCCTGTTGCACCCAATACACCTGAGAAATGTCACCTGGTGGAGATGACAACGCTACAAGGTGGCTTGGACCACCCTACTCCTCTGCTGTGAAGCTGGGACGTGGGACCTGCAATTCCCACCCAGGAAACCTGGACCTGGAGCAGGGAATGCTCTAAGCTGTGGCTCGGTGAGAGGATGGATACTCCTTTCCATTCCATCCTCTTCCAGCTGGGCCAAAAAGCCTACAAAGAAAACAGACCATATCCAACAAACCAGGGAAGCAGCTCAACCCACACAGGGACACTTGTGGATTTTGCCTGGTTCTTCATGAACTCTCCAAAAGACCCTCAGGCAGCATGGATGGGTGAACACCATGAGACAAAAATCCTTCCTCGGCTCTTTCTTTTAATATTCTATAAAATGGGCTTAATGCTAAGACACACTGTACATAGATTATAATAACTAATTAGTAACATTTATAAAATATTTCAAGATCTCCTACAGAAGGAAGCGTTCTAAAGAAAAATGCTCTGTTAAGTTGTAGTTTTGTTAACTGATAAAGCTGGTGGAGGGAAAAAAGGGGGGTGGTTAGCACAATATATTGGAACTCAGAGACCTAATGAGTTTAAGAGACATGAGAAAAATGGAGTATAACCAGGAGGATGAAAATACATTAACTAAATTGTGCCTTTGTTAAGAAGATTGAACTGCGTGCAAAAAGCCTTGGGAATTTTGGATAATAAACACAACTTCAGCTCGGCAATTAAAAGAAGTATTTATAAAAATAAAGCTGCTCTTAAACTTACGATGTGCCTTCAACACTTTCCTTAGGGAGCAGAGATGTAATTGTGTTTAAACAGCTGAAATTATTCTTGTTTGCAAACTGTGCCATTGCGCTCATCCCTCTTGCGTGCTAAGAAATCTTCAGCAACAACTCAATGATTAATAATACCCCCAAAATCTATATTTTCCCCACCATCTGAAGATATAAGAAGAAAAATGGAGCTTCAATTCTGACACAGCTTAATGAAAAGGAGACGTGTACCCAAACACTATTCCTTCATGAATGCAAAGACAGAGATTATATGAGGAATCTAGTTTAACTGAAGTCTTATGCCAATTATTTCCCATGCAAAAGCAGTCATTCTTTGGCAGTAGCACCTTGCTTTCAACTACAAGTCCCTAACACCTCACAGCATGAAGAAGGCAGCAGATTCACCCTCATTTTTATGCCTTCCAGGCCATACAGAGCCTTAAAATCACTGGGGGTAACCAGTAAACTCAAAGAACAGCCAGTTTTAGAGTCAGACTCTACCTTTGCAGTTAAAAGCTGCCCTTGCATCCGCAGTGCTCCAGCGTGACGTCCTCATCTGTTCGAGTCTTTTGCAAGATGAGGCCACGTGACAAAGTCCTTCTGGTTTTGCCAGCAGCTTCTGCAACTCATTTTTGTTGGGGATCTGGAGCCCAAATGCTTGTCAGGCCACGAGAATTTTCAGAGTATAAACCATCCCTGCTCATGCCAGAGCCCAGGTTGCCAGTCCCTGCATTTAGCACTGCAGGTTCTCCAGTGCCAGGTCTCTTCCCACCACCCTGCTCTTCAATTTCTTCCAAGGCCCTGCAGAGTTCATTAATACCCCAGTCTTTGCCATCTGCTTCCTCAGATACCTTCAGGAGAGCCTCAACTCTTCACAAGTAACTTGCTCTTGAATGGGATTTTGGATGCACATAAAGCAACGTGGAGAAAAGCAATGGAGGAAAGGAAGGACTGAGCCAAGTCCTAAGGAGATGCTGCTTTGAAAAAGAGACTTCACCAGCACTGGAAGCCACCCAGGTCATTCTGGTTTAAGGCCCCGACTAAATCCTGGACTGCATAACAAAGGCCACCCACAGGAACCAGCTGTCACCAAAACACACGTGTGGTCCTGCTTTCTTGGTGGGACAGTGAGCCTGTACTTTCCTTCTGTATTTTCATACCATCTTTTCAGGGTGTAACCAAGAAATCAGGTACTGGAGGTGACATTATTCTTAATCAGATCCCAGGGGACCTGAAGGGGACAGAAGCGCCTCGGAGCTGCCACTGGAGATGATTAAAGGTTAATACTAACTCTGACAGAGCAGATCTGCCCCAATGGTCTTCTTTTAGCCACTTTAGCAAGACTTGTACACCCAAATCATTAATTAAGTCTAACACAACAGAAGTCTACAGTGATGGTGACTGCCATAACATGGAGTTGGGCAAAATCCCTTGGGAAAGCACCACATGGTGACAGTGCAGGAGAAATGGGGGAAAGAGCCAATTCTCCTTCAAAGGGAAGAGGGAAGCAGTAGGAGCAGTGACCAAATGACACCTGGGCTGCTGATGGAGATGGACTCCAGGATAAAGCAGGTGTTTGGCCCTGAGCACTAGTTCACAATCCCTCCCTCGTTAAGAATTTCCCACCTTCCCAATCTTCAAAAGGGATCTTTAAATATTTCATCTCATTAACACTGAGGGCCTCAGCACTCAACGTAAGCACCATGCTTTAGCCTAGACCCAGGTTTCTGATCAAGTTGTGATATCAATTATGTTAAAGAAAAATGGGGAATATGTGCACATGTTCATGCAATTCAATGGTGCGAGGATAAAAACCAGTAGCAAAACCAGTAACAAGACCTTGATTAAGGCCTGCATTAAATGATCAGGCCCCATCAAAAGACCCAGTTGATGAGGAGCTATTTGGCCACACACAGAGCACTGATTTCCATCCACTTTAATAATCAGGGAGTTCAGATTTACTGTTAATGTGACATTGATGAGCAGGAATGACGCTAATGTGACATTGATGAACCGGAATGACAGTTCAGGCTTGATTAAAATTAGCCACGGCTCTTCAGCACAGGGCAAAACTGAGGAGCTCAAATCCTTCTGAAGCACAAAGAAACCAGCAGGTGAGGCTAAGGATAACATGGTGGGGAAAAAACAGTAAGGAAAGTCGAAATAGAGAGTTCTGAGACTAAATCCAGGGTGTCCTTCGACGAGTTTCATCATCAAACCTTCTTCCCACTGATCAATTCACCTACTTTTGTTTTGCTCCTGTGAAAATACAACTTATTTGCACTTTAAATCCGCTTTCTGGAAGTTCAAGGGAAATCTCTGAGGTTGGTCCCTACCTGCCAGATGTTCCTCTGTCCTCTTGTCCACATTCCATTGACAGCCAGCAGGTCACCCATGTGCTGATGTCCAACAAGGTCATTAAATAGCAAGTTGCCTTCTACCCATCTGAAGGCCTGTCACCTTGTGGCTCATCCTCTAAGTAAATCCCTAAAATAGCAGATAGAAGAGTGAGGCAAAACACAAGCCCACAAGGCTGGACATGGGCATTGACACATATGACCTCATTCTCAGACTCACAGCTCCTAGGGACTTCATTAGATATCAGCATCTAGCTCGAGCACCTCAACTTTGAAACTACTGGGCAAAATGAGTCAAAAAAATAGAGAAGCTTCAGAGCAAGTCAATACTGGATCTGGAAACCGAGCAGAGCAGTTCAGAGGCAAAGTCACCTCTTCAAATGTTGAAGTCTTCTGTTCAACCTTGTGCTTCATGGGGAATGCATTGTGGACCACCACTACAAGATATCACATGAATGCTTAAGAATAATTCAAGAAAAATAATTTCCAGAAACATAACCAACTCAGAATTAGATCCTGGTCACAAAAACATCTCCGCAGGTTGCCATTCAGCAAGGCTCTTCATGAGCTTTCCTCAGACTTCAACTTTCTGCTCTCCTCAAACACCAATCTCATCCCCAGCAAAGTTTTGGGAACACCAGAGATACACATTCACAGGATAATAGTCTTGTTAAAAGCCTGATGCTTACATCTCAGAACATATAGCATTTATAGAGCAGTCAAAAGCAATCTCCAGATTTAGTTTCCAGCTGTGAATTAGTTGAAACGGCACTAACCTTCTGTAGTTACATTCCTTGTTCCCTTTATAAACAAAGTATTCCTTCATTCATGATATAATTTCCTAGATTATCCATTATTAAAATTCCCCTCTCAAAAATGAATTTACATCTGAATTATCTCATTACTTCTGAACATGCCAATTATTGCCTCTAGTGAACAAAATAATTAGACTTGTGCTCGCCGCGTTCGAGATCTTCTCCAGCGGTCCCAGTGTAATCACAGCCACAGAACGACTTAATGCAAAAACCTACACACAGACACACGCTCACAGACCAAGCACAGCACATTTTTTCCTGCCTGAATATTGTTTTCAAGTGAATAGGCTAATTTTTGGTGCCTGTATGTCCTGAATGGCTCACGCAGTAAGAGCCCACGACGCGAAGCAAAAACGGGAGCTCTCCTCATCACTCAGCATTGAGGCAGTGAAGAACCTGGTCCAATTTGTTCCTCCAAAACAGCCAGCAACCTCTGCTGCTCTTCGGCACCTCGTCCATGCTCAACTGTATTACTGCAAGCACCACTAAAGGCTGCTAAAAGATGGGAGCTGTTTTCCAGAAGATGGTAAAGGGATTCACTTTCAGCGCCTTTTATAGATTTTAAACCATGTTTATTGCAAAGACTACAGAATTTGCAACATTTAAAGTTTCCCTCCACCAGCTCCATGCCGTCCCTTTGTCATGACGGGTGGCACTGCGAGCAAGCCTCTAAGCTTCTATTTCCATCACAATATTAATAAATGTGCTTAAGTTCAGGATTAGTATTTCAGGGCTTTCCACCACAACGAAACGCAGCCGTAGCCTCCCCTGGCCCCAAACTCCTTTACGATTTCAGAGCTTAATACTAAGCCAAAAGCAGCTGATCAAGTCAAGCTGCTGGAAGGTGTTCATGGGACCCCACGTTCTGGAGTTTGATTCTTTTGCACACATTAGGGTTAATCAACAGGACAAGGGTGCAGGAGCTGGATGACAACTTGTCCTGAAGCCACACGTGAAGCTGGGACCGAGAGGAGCAAAATCCATCCTCAAGTCCCAAATCCAAAGCACCCAGCACCCCAAATCCAAAGCTTCCCCAAGCACCCAACTTCTCCACCACAGCAAAGGCCTTTGATTCATTTCTGTTTCAGGCTTTCAACCAAGCAAACACAAACTAGTTCAGAAGCTAAGGTGTTTACTAGTTTTGTTGGATTTCAAAGTTTTTTTAAAGACGTGACAAACATACGTCTTCCTTACATCCTTGCATGGCTCTGTTGACTTTAGCAGTCTCTTCAAACACAAGAAAAGCCAAGTTACCATGAGTGTACAACCACCACACCAACACAGGTGTCACTTACTCTTTCTCATTTTTTTTGACTACTATTAGCTTTCAAAACTCATCAATAATCCCCCAAATTTCGCTGCTTGCCAATCAGTTGACACCCAAACGTGAAAACAGGATGGCTTTATCAGGCTGATTGCTTCTCACGTCCCTTCTCCTGCACGTGTCACTGCTGGCCTGCTTTTAGCAGCTAATATATCACCGATCTGGGGGGTCAGAGGTTAACACCTTATAACAACAGAAAACAGGGTTTCCAGGCTGCTTTCGGGGGATATAAATCACCACGTCCAAGCTCTAGAGGTTCTTGCAGCAGTGGCTTCTAAAATCAGGCCAGAATGGATGTGGGGTGAACAGAGTCAAGATGGTAATTAGAGTGATATGAATTGATGGAGCTGGTTCATCCGACCTACCTGGGACAGAAATCAATCTGCTTTAAAAACTGGGGCCACGTATAACACAAGAGGTTCCCTGCACTGAACACTGACAGTGGAAAAACAGAGCGTCCCAGCAAGGTCCCACGTGCATTCAGTGGCACAGAGAATATACTTCTGAATGTGTCCTTCGATAAGCTTGGACCTATGTAATTAATAAAACTTTTCATACCCGTTTGATTCCAGCACTGGACTCCATGACTCCTACTTCACAAAGGAGCTGAAGTGGAACTAACATCTTTGCACTTGTCACAGTAAGTGGAATAAGAATAAAAGGGAAACATGTTTTGAAACAGCGGAAGAGGCAGCTAAATTCATTACTGAGGGTTCAGCATCCCACCACCAGGTGTTTTGGGAGTGTTAAAGTCATTCTTTCACCCAAAATCAGTCATGTTTTGCAACTTACATCAATGTATGCAGAGGTAAGCAAGGAAAACTAAAAGGCAGATACTCAGAGCAGATGGCACAGGCCTTTGCCAATGGATAGCTCAGTATCCCTGTAAATTTACAGCAAAATAAGACACGTCAGGTCAACATTACAGCAAGGCAGGGAGCAGGAGATTGGTAGTCACAATGAGAGGTATTCGGTTGTTTTCTGCATGTGCATTATTTTGTTTTGGTTCAAAAGCAGTGCACAGCATCAGAGTGGTACTGAACTGGAGACCTATTCAAGCCTCTCTTCCAGCCAGCACTGATGGAGGAGGCTGCTGGAAGCTGAGAACTTCAATGGGCTACAGAAGTAATTTGGGAAGAGTCAAAGCAGTCTCCGCTATACTCCTTCTTCAATACTCAAGGACTCTCAGTGCCTGCATTTAGGGGTATTAACAATAACTAGAATGGTCAAGCGTGCTAGACTTACCTATTTTTGTCCGTCTATCTGATAGGAATAATGTCACCTTCTCTTTGCAAATCTTCAGGATGTAATTTGTTGAAAACAATTATACAATCATTGTTTATAGGAGATAATTGATTATCATATCAAGAGCAAAAGGAAGCAACAGCGTGGAAAGGGATGTGTGTGTGAACCGAGCTGTACTAGATCACTCAGAAGAGCAGCAGGGTCACCTACACAAGCGGGGAGGACACAAAAGATTAAGAAATACATTACTTGGGTCTTGCCATGAAAAACAAGGGTCCTCCATTGGGCTAAATTCTGGAAGCATGTAAGACCTTTTTGTCTCCAAGAGAGTTGTTCTCCCAGAGGAGGGGAAGAGCCACCAAATTCCATGCTCTATTTCCTTGGAAGTAGCCCCAATGGTGTAAGAGGAGAGTCACTGGTGCATGCCAGCTCCATTTCACTACCCATCGGCCAAGCCTCGGTCAGTTGTCTCAAAGAATCCCCAGCTTTACCCTCCAAAATTTCTGAAGCAAAAAGATGCATTTTTACATTTCATATATAAGTGAACAAGTAGAGAAAATCAGATAGCTCACATCTGTTTCTAGGGCCTCCTGGATACCTCAGTGGTTCCTGGCATTAGATCTGGATACCTCAGTGATTCCCTGCATTAGATAGAGCAGGAATGCCTCCTGCCATGAAGCATTAACTGCACCATAGACAACACACTGGAGTATAACAAAAACAACACAACTCTCATTCATCTGCTGGATGAGAAGCTGTCAAGGCAATCAGGTAAGATGACCCATCAGAAAAGTCTGAGAAACAGAAGATGAAGAGCTCTAGGGATGTTTTTCCTCCTCCAGTTTGAATTGATGCTATAGTACAGATGGTTACAACAGAAAGGAATAGGAAGGAAAGCTCCTCTTCCCTTTCCTTGCCCCTCTCCTCAGCACTTTTTATGAAGAACATTTGACAGGACTTCTTTGACTTTTCTGTTGTGAGAAGTTTGAACTTCTTCCCTCACTCAGTTCTGCAGCGGCACTGCTCTCCTGTAGGGAATCCAGGATATACTGCAGATGCAGTCCAAAGTCTTAGGTGTTTTATTTCAAATGGAAGATAAAAAAGGATGATACAATAACACTGACAGTACCAAAATGACCTGAAGCCAAAATGACCTGAAGTAAATGCAATCATAAGTGTCCGCAAAGTCAGATGTAAACATCAAATAGAAGAAGTCCAAGCAAATCTGGTTATTGCCACTTAGAAACTAGCCATGTTTGCTAGCATCATCAAAGAACAAAAATCTCTCTTTTATTTTCTTTCTCCCCTTTTTGATATACTGAAATTTCTAAGAAGTGATAAAAACCTGAGGTGTCTTGGTCTCACCAGGGAAATAATTTTCTACAGCTGATCTGTTCTGTGAAAATATTAACCCAAGTGAAGCAGTGGGCCTCCAAAAGCCACAGACATCTCTGAAACAGCCCAGCACTGACGATCCATGCAGACAAGTTCTGCTGGAGAAGCCTATGAAACCGAAACTGCCAATTTGGTATGTGGAGAAAAGCAAAGATCACGGTCAACTCATGGATTCAAGGGTCCATTCTGAGGTACCTAATGGGAGCAGAAAATAGCACAGCCAAGGCACACAGCTCCCCAGGGACTCATTGAGCAACCAGGCACTTGATGATCGAAGAAGCGGAAAAGGTAACAGAAGAAAAACCTTTGCCAGCCTAAATGCTTAAGGAGAGCTGCATTTTGTCAAAATTCATGATGTTCTTGGAAGACGTGCTCCTTTTCTCTGACTCTCAATATGTTGTGTGTCGCGTTGCTTAATATTTCTCCTCTGTCCATCTGCTCTGAGGGACCTCAAGGGCCCCCTTTTCCGGGCTGGGATCCCAAAGCCGGCAAGGGCAGGAGCCAGGAGGTAACTGGGGCTAAGCGGCGATAACGGCAGCACCTGCACTGCTGCCAGAGGGGCAGCCTAAGCATAAGGGACTGAATTAAAAGCTAGAAGCAAGTATTTATATTGGTATTATTGGAAGCACTGGTGCACACTTTAAATTCTTGACAACCAGCAGTTTGCCTTATTTATTAAAAGCAGGGGTTTTATTCTCTTTTCAAAGGAATGTCTTTGCAGCCAGTCATTAAAATGGCCTCTTCTGTAATCGTGTTACAGGGGTTTACTCCCATCCGCTTATTTAACTTCCATTAAGTGACAAAAAAATAAACCCACTTTAAAATAATGCTTTCTGCCTGCATGGAGCACTGGTTGTGTTTTCATTTGTTCACACTACAATTTGGGTATACAAAGATTATAGTTTCACCCAAGTCGTGGCCAACTGTGGCCAACATCACGAGAAACAGTAAGTCTAAATCTATTTACCTTATTCTTGCTCCCAGCAGGAGGAGTTCCATGACAAAAGGAATAATACTGACAAATTACCAATAAAATATATCTGCATCAGTATTCAGAAAATTAAGACATTATGAACAGCATCTGTGAACACTATTTATTTATCTCAGGGACAGGTATATTAACAAAGAAAATGCACTAAGGAACATTCACAATTGCATCTTGCTTGTTATACAAGCGAGGAAATAAAGCAAACCACAATCTATTGACATATGGCAATGGGAGATAATTAAAACTAATAGGCAGGTTTATATAAGGTTAACTTTAAGGATACTTAAGGGTAGAAAAAACAGAAGCATCTTTTATAACAAAGAA
>JAVCKT010023799.1:0-16204 GCA_032273925.1 Rhynchotus rufescens
ACAAGTAATACCTATTTGAATGCCTAATGTGTGCATCATGTTTTCAGTTGCTAAACAAAGAATTAATGACACATTTAAAGTACATGGTGAAAATAATACAAGCCAATACTTAAAGACGGAAGCAGAAAGTATAATGCATGAGAATCAAAAATATATGTTTCTTTTTGCATAGAAGAATCATATCAAATAAGCCAAACTATCATTTCATGTGAAAGAACAAAGATATTAATCTACTACTGCTTTTAAGGAAGAATGGAATGAATGGATCTGTTACAACAGCAGATTGTGTCATATCTTCTCTTCAACTTCCTTAACGTGGGATGCAACAACTTTTCCGTCTACTACTTCCTCAACAATTGTTTTGATCTTTCTGGTTTTCGTAGGATCTAAATATCATAAACCAAAAAAAGTATTTATTGAAGTGTTTAAAGTTACAAAACAGAACATCATGCTTACATAAATAGTTCAATCGTTTTTGCTTTCAAATTGGTTTCTCGTTTGATGATCTTTCTGACATTCTTAAATCAGAGAGCATACATTATTTTAATTACAAGAATAATTTTGAAAGTAATATTGGGAATTTTCATGCCCATGCTGACTTCATTGAGATTTCTGTGTGAGTGCTTAACTAATTCTGTATCGACTAGTTTTACTAGTAAGGTAAAACAACTGTATATATTATTACCATGTGCATGCAGTAATATTTATTTGAAATTCAGTGGGCCGAATTATTATAGCAGTTGTAAAAATAAGTTTTATTCCGTCAAGATCTACCTACCCTGGGAAGAATCCAGTGATTGTGTTTGTGATTTGGATCCCGTCAAAGATGAACTTTCAAATGTAACTCCCTGTCCAGCGCTCCTAAAACGAAATTGTAGACACATATAATATTGCAGAATGTTTACCAGGATCAGGAGAAATAAGATTATCCCTTTCATTCATAGGTTAACATAAATACAGAGTAGAATGATTGAATATCCACAAATACTATGTTTAAAGAAGAGCTACCAGCTATAATTATTTCAAAATCTTAGCATGCGACTTACTGTCTTTTAGTGAACTGACCCTTTGTTTATACCTCCTCTTTTTCCCAGAAAAGAGTATTGTTATAGGAGTTAAAATAGAGAAGCTATTTTATGTAAATTTGTTACTTACACAAACTCGCCATCTAATAGGCGGCGATAAGTCTCAATCTCCATTTCCAGGCGAGACTTGATGTCCAGAAGCTGTTGATACTCAGCGTTCTGCCGCTCCATATCCGCCCTCACCTGGAACAGCTGAGACTCCAGATTCCCGATCTGAAGTTGCATTTGGGAAAGCTGAGCACAGTAACCACCTTCCGTTTCTGCCAAAGTATCTTCAAGGGATTTTTTCTGTATAAGAAAGATATTAAATAAACTGAGGAGGAAAAATCTTCAAAATTACAAAAGCAACTGAAATGGTTTAGAAAAAGCAACTAGATAGGTTCATTGCTAGTAGGTAGACTTTAACAACTTTAACAACATTTTTGAAGTTGAAAATTTTTCACTGATTAGATAACGCGGGACTTCCCCTTAACCTACCATGGCAAGTTGAGATTGTAGTTCAATTTCTAAGCTCTGAAGAGTCCGTTTTAGATCTGTGATTTCACTTTTTCCAGACTGAAGCTGCTCGGTATTGGTGGTGATTTCCCTTTTCAGCTCCCCACTCTGTAATGTCAAGGAAGGAGACTGTGTAAGTTAACTGTTTCAAAAATTTAACTAATTTTTACATTTATTTGACCGAAATTGCTGTGTCTGAGGAGGTTACTTTTTCGTTGAACCATGCTTCAGCCTCTTTGCGGTTTTGCTCAGCGATGACTTCGTACTGCCCTCTCATGTCGTTCAGCAGCTTGGTGAGGTCGATTCCTGGAGCAGCATCCATTTCCACACTCACTTGGCCGGCCGCGCTGCCCTGCAAGCCCTGAAGCTCCTGCGGAGGTTTGAAGAAAGACAAAATGATTCTACCAGAAATATATTTTACATATACTTGTATGTATATGTAGAAATAGAGGTTTTAATTATGTTTTAACAGGAATTCTGTATAGTTCTAGGAAAAATTCCTAAGGATTTCTCTATCTGCATTTATCACTTAGAAGACCAAGAAAAAAATGACAAAAATAGCAACAGGAGCAATAGCAATAGTAAAAAGAAAATGAGAGAAAAGTAATACTGCATCAACAAGAACCTAAACCTTGTCTGGATCATCTGCTTAGTAAGCTCAAAAAAGAACATCAGACAAAATAAACAACAAAACCAAGTAACTATTCTAGTACAAATAAAGGAAAAATTTCACATTTCAAATTTTATACTGTCTTTTTAAGAACTTATGGGAAAAAAAATACCTCTTCGTGATTCTTCTTGAGATAAGCCAGTTCTTCATTGAGGCTTTCAATCTGCATCTCCAAATCAGCTCTTGTCAAGCTCAGCTCATCAAGAACTCTGCGCAGGCCGTTGATGTCAGCCTCCACACTCTGGCGAAGAGCCAGTTCATTCTCATATCTTTAAGGAAAATCATTAAGTATATATTGCCTGTGGTTAGTAGAGTCCAATGCAAAGTTATTACTGTGTAATTATATAGCTTTTGTTGTAAATTGTTAATATATATAATTTTCTTAATGTTCCATAGTTATATTAAAGGATTCTCCAAAGAAAGAAACATTTAAAGGGTGAGTAAAATACTAATAAAAATTTGTGTAATATTGCGATATACTTACTTCAGTCTGAAATCATCAGCAGCCAGTCTGGCATTATCCACTTGCAGAATAATTCTTGCATTGTCAATAGTCGCATTTATGATCTGAAATGCAAATATGGATTACAGCTCAATATAGCTATTTATGTGACTGTAATTCTAAGTATGATGATAAATTTAAGTGTAATTCCTTGAAACCTTGTCTAGCATACTATGAAAACATTTAGGACAAGATTTTCAGCTTCTGTAAGTCAGTATGTCCCACCTAATGGAAAACCACCAGTTTGCTTCCTGTGACTATAGGCAGTCACAGAAATTATGAGTTAGAGCTCGTAATCACTGAAGAGATTACCGGGGCGGCTCTCAGGAATTGATTTTGTGATCAAAGAAATTGAGACCTGCTACAGAATTGCAGTTAACAGAGAAGAAAAAAAATCCACATAATGTAATATCAAAGCAGTGAGACAGAGGACTATTTCAAGCGTCACCTACGCAGAAAAATGTTGCTCTCAGGTTCAGACAGGAGTTTGTAGATTTATCTAAAACCTTATTAGGTGAACTGCAGGTGCAGGAGACGCGCTAAGTGCTGTGCTTCGTTACCTTGCTGCGGAGATCTTCAATGATGGGGTAGTATTTGCTGTAGTCGTTCCCCGACCCAGCGACACCGGCCCCAGGGCCGTTCTTCTCGTACCACTCGCGGATCTTGCGCTCCAGGTCGGTGTTGGCCTCCTCCAGAGACCGCACTTTGTCCAGGTAGGCGGCCAGGCGGTCGTTGAGGTTCTGCATCGTTTCTTTTTTTGAGCCAGAAAGAAGGCCCCCATCCCCGCCGCCTCCGCCGCCACCCGGCCCAAAGCTGCCTCCAAAGCCAGCGCCTGAGCCGCTGCCAAACCCGCTTCCAAAGCCAGCGCTTCCAAAGCCAGCGCCTGAGCCGCTTCCAAAGCCAGCGCTTCCAAAGCCAGCGCCTGAGCCGCTGCCCAGGCTGCTCCCTAGAGCTCCGCCATAGCTGCTGCCCAGGGCGCTGCCGAAGCCGCCCCCGAGCCCGGTGCTCCAGCCGCTTCCCAAGCCACCCCCTGAGCTGCCCCCAAAGCCCCCGCTGAGGCCGGAGCCGGAGCCAAGCAGAGAGGCAGCGCCGAAGCCTGCGCCGGACCCCCCGCCAAAGCCAAAGCCGCCTGCGCTGCTAGAACTGGACATCCTCATGGATCCGGCGCCGAGGCCGCTCCGAGCAGAGGAGTGCCGCACCGCGCCGCTCGTGCGCACGGACAGGGCCATGGTGCTGGGGTGCCCTGCTTGGGCGCATCCCGGCGCGGGGCAGCCCCTTTATAGACGCCAGGGCGGGTGTTTCTGCAGCACCCCGCGCCTCCCGGCACATTCTTTAATTGCTCCTTTTCTTTCTCTCTCTTTCGGTGGGAGGGCAGGCACTGGAGTATCGCCTCACCAAATTAAATGATCTGTGCAGATTTCAGTTGTCCACAGGGGTGGAAATCCAACACCCTCCAGGTATTTGCTCTGTGAGGGAGGATGGGTGCGGTAGAGCTCAGACATCACGATAATGTTTTGCCGTGTGCAACAGTGCACAGAAATTTCTTTTCACATTTAAATCCATCCTAAATAATGTTTTTTGTCGTTACCTATGCACCCCCTTCCTGCTTTGGGGTTATTGCTGTAGAAGTTTGCCTGGAGCTGTAGCACGATCCCTTTCATAGCAAACTTCCTGTGTGCCTGTCAAAGAGGATTTCTCTTCCTAATACTCCCGTGACATATTTTAGTGAGCCAGGTGAGCACTGCTGGGGGCTGGTTAGGAGGTAAGAAAGCGCTCATCAAAAGCACATGAAGAGACTTAGGGACCATCAGAGACTTGTTCATCGTTAATATGAAACCATAAAATATAATGGATTATACTGACCCTTTTCTCTCTGTCCTAAACCTTCAGGCACTGGATCCTATCCGTAAGGCTTGGAATATGGTTTTGTCTGCATCCATCAGCATGGCTGATTCTTCCTGGCAGAACTGTTTGCGAGGGTAGCGCAGAGATTTAAGCAAACATTCATATAGGCATGTATTGATCACTTGGAGTCAGGGACTCATTACTGTGAAAGCTAATGGTTATTTTAGTTGGTAGCTGTTTATGTGCCGTCAATAACAGACTGGACAAATGACATTTCAAAAGGGACAGTTTTCGTGTTGGTGTTGTCAAGAGGAAAATGTTGACTCCTTGGACTGAAGGGCTGGAGGGGCACTTGTATTTTGTGGGAAAGGCTACGTGCAGTTATTAATCGAGAGAGGTTTAATAGGCAAAATGTATTCTTATTGATAAGTTATCTTTCTTGGTTAGCCCCTGGTTATCAAAAAAATCACAGAGAATGCAAAAGAATAAAATGGCTTCTTAAATTTTGTATTTTAATATATGATGATCCAAATAGACAATTGTGATTTATTAGAAAATCAGATTTTAGTGAAGTGAAGCTGCATTACATTTGAATGATAATTCAACTTCCGCAAAGATGCACTGAATTTATATTTTAAAATATTCCTAAAAACATATCTACTACTGTGTGTTAAACATAAGAAGCTGGGTTGCTACACCTTGGATTGCAGTTTAGTTTCTTCAGAAGATACCTTCTTAAACTTTTCATCTATGAATATATTGAAAGCCTGAGAAAACTTAATGAGGCAGACACTGAAATGAGTGATCTGAAGAAATGAAGAGAAGGTTCTCATGGTGCTTTCACAAGAGGCGACTACCATTAAAAGCCTGTTAAGCACCGGAGCAAAATCATTTCTTTGAGTTTCTGAAAAACACTGGGAAACATTGCCTTGATGTTTTAAAAATGTCAGTATTTCAAACTTATGATACAATTTTTGTCTATCTTGGAAATAATAATACATTTATAAAAATACTGATTTCTATTTTTTCATCTGATCACTATGTAAGCAAACCCCCAACTGTTTAAAGGATATTTGTCCTTTGTAACTTAGTGAAAGAAAACATTATTTTTATTCTTATTTGCACTGAAGAAAAAGAAGTAGGAAGTTTGGCATTTGCTGCTCTGACAGGTTTCAACCTTTGCTGCTTTCACGAGAATTAGATCAAGGCTGCGGGGAGCTCAAGGGCGGCCGCCTCTGCGCTGGGGCCGGTTAGATCTTCTCCTCGATCTCCCTGACCTGCGAGGAGACCACCTTGCCGTCCACCACCTCCTCAACAATTGTCTTGATCTTCTTAATTTTACTTGATTCTGTTAATAAAGTGAAACAGTGAATTAGCTAAATGCACATTGACAGAGTATTATCACTGGAGACAATGAGCAGCAGTGCCAGGAGCTAAAGGACACGGAGGGGCGACCTGTCATTGCATGACTGCTCCGTGGGGATGCAGGTGCTGCTGCTGTTTCCATGCAGCATAAGGGATATAAGGACCTCCCTGGAATAACTCCAACTTGGTTCATCTAAAAGCTAGAAATATTCTTACACCGAAAGGGATATTTTAAATTTACACGGTGTATTTAGGGACCTGTGTGGTCAGTGGAAAGGAGTAGATGCTTCTGAAGGCCTCCAGAGATTCATTCGGTAATTCTGTTGGCTCATAAGGAGCCTAGGGTTTTAATGTGGGCACCTGAGTTATATACATAAAGCATCTTCTCTTGGCATAGAATTTCACTTATTGGGTATTTGCTGTGAAACTGTGTTACTTGCTTCATGTCAGACTAATTAATTCCGTAACATTTCAAAAGAAGCCATCAAAAATACAGAAGTTCTATATATAGAATACAGTGTGACATACCTTTTTCATTCTCTTCTGTAGCTATATCCATTTGGAAATGCCTGTGCAAATTAAAAACACAAATTTTACCAAAGATGTAAAATACCATTCCTATTAAAGACAGCCGTGAGATGAAACGGAGCAGCCGAGCAACATGCAGGTCGCCCTGGGGACCTTACCCACTGTCCTCCCCTTCGAGCAGGCGACGGTACGTGGCGATCTCCATCTCCAGGCGCGTCTTGATGTCCAGCAGCGCCGCGTACTCGTCGCTCTGAGCTGCCATGTCCGCTCGGATTTGCCGCAGCTGAGCCTCCAGGCTGGCGATCAGGCCCTGAATGTGGGCTAGATGCTGGCTGTAGCGGGCCTCCATTTCTGCCAGGGTGTCTTCTAGAGCCTTTTTCTATAGCCGAGGAAAAGAACAGGAGGTTTTAGACGCTGCATTATCGAGAGGATGTATCTTTATGTCAAAATTGCTTGTAGACTGAAAAACCTCATGGTTTCTATCTTTGTCTGTGTAATTATCTACTAAGCACGCTTGCTGATTTTAAGCGTTGCTGATGATTTACCATGTTAAGCTGGGATTGCAGTTCCATCTCCAGGCCCTGGAAGATCTGTCTCCGGTCGGTGATCTCTGTGCTTTGGCTTTGCAGCTGCTGGACATTGATCGCGACTTCTTGGTTCAGTTCTTCTGTCTGAAATACAACAAGCCAAGGGACCGTCACCCAGCACCGAACACAGTAGAGGATCCTGCTGTGTTTAGGTAGCTGAACATTACCTGCTTTTCAAACCGTTCCTTGGCTTCTTCGCGGTTCTTCTGTGCCATTTCTTCATATTGCAGTCTCATATTTTCCATGATAGTGGCAAGATTGATAGCTGGAGCAGCGTCCACCTCTACGTTAACGGAGCCACCCACCTGCTTTTGCAGGCTGTGAACTTCCTGCAACAGCGAGGCTTGTGTTAGCATCGCTTCAAGTGAGCTGTTAGTCCTCAATATCGGAAATTCACAGTCCACAGAAATAGTTCTTAATTATTAAATAGCACCTCAGGGTAAAACAATCCAATTCCCTCATAAATATTGCATATTGCATCTTATGTTAGAAAATATTACTTATTTCGAGGCAATAAATCTTAGATAATATATAAACGTATTATAAAAAGGTGATTTCCTCAGGGCTCAGTCTACAAAAGGATTATAGATGTCTTGGTTCCCATCTGCATGCTTTTGTGCAACAACTCATAAAATACATGTTATTCTTAAGGAAAACCTTTATTCCTTAAATTCTGGAGCTGTCTGTGTCTTTACTTGAAAAGAGGGAAGGAGTAGTGGTCGATTAACCTTCTTTGTAGGGCTTTAAATGGCAAATGTGATGCTAAAGGAGTGATAGAGCTTGAGCTTAGACCTCCAGCAGATCCGTAACCAAACAACACGTAGCATTCACGCAGGAAGCTGCCTTTCCGTGTGTTCATCTTGCCCTGAATCCCACCCTAAGCATCATATTCTTTCAGATGAACTATGAAAGTTTCATTATTCCTAGCGGAGCTGAATTTATACATTGCTATGGGATGGTGTTCTGCGGCTCTCACCTCCTCGTGGCTTTTCTTAAGAAACAGTATTTCTTCATTCACACCTTCAATCTGTGACTCCAGATCAGTTTTTGTCAAGGTCAAGTCGTCGCGGACTCGGAGCAGTCCATTAATGTCGCTCTGTACGCTCTGCAAGAGCAAGTGCTCGTTCTCAAACCTGTAAAATGAGGATCAGAATGAACTGGCTGAAGAAACCTCGGAATGAAGAGTGACCACAGCCTTAGTCCTCCAAGTTTTCTTTTACTACCTTTTCTCTAGAAAAGCTTTGCCTCAAAGTTTGATTCTAAGAGTGAATTTTCAAGGCAAAGTACGAATTTGGTCTATGTAAGTAGCATGGGGGATATTTCAAGGGAACGGAGCAAATGACATTTGCACAGTGCACCTCTTCTGTGTGCTATTCAATTGTGCCTTGTAAAAGGGATTTTAGCTCATCGATAACATTTATTTTTCCTCCCTTGAAAAATGAAACTGGGTGCCTAGAGGCTTTCCTGAATAACAAGGGCATAAAAAAGAATGTGTGGAATGCAAATGGAACTTACTTAATTCTAAAATCGTCAGCAGCCAGTTTGGCATTGTCAATCTGCAGGACCAGCCTCGCATTTTCCATCTGTGCAACACCAATCTGAAAAAGAATGGTTAAAGGCATGACTCCTTGGTGGTGGAATTAGCAGACAAAGCTAATAGATTCTTCACAGTTACAGAAGACACGATTATTTTACACTTATAAACTGCTGTGGAAATAGATTATTTATTCTCATAGTAATTTATTGTCTCAAGCAGGGGTTGGTTGCTTTTTTGGACATTTGGTAGTCTGCAGTTCTGAACAGTTGGAAGAAATGACCACTTTTCCCCATATAAAGTCTCTGGATTTTGGCTTTAGGCCAGATTTATCATATGTAGAGGACAAAGTCTAGTCTCTAATTGACTGTAAATAAAAACCCGTCTTCATCTGATCACCGTCATAGTCATAAAACTACTTCCTCCCTCATCCGCCTTTTCAGATAAGATTATAAGCCACGATCGATTCTCAGATATTTGCAGTCTGAGGTCTTTGGGAGATGGCACCTTACATGTGGAACTGTGAAACATTTTCAGTTAATGCCTGGTTAACAGCTGGGAAGAAAAGGAAATCACTGACTACACGAAGATATAATATGTGTATAAAAACAATGCAGTCAATCTAAAATATTCAGGCAAATTGGAGGAAATTATACAATGGAAAGGAGAGCTTGGGATTTTAATGGTATCAGTCATTTTCTCCTCTCAGGCTCCAAAGTAGAAATTCAGATTAGAGTAATTGCAGATTATATCTCCGCTCCCCTGGCTGCCAAAAACATAAAAGTCTGAAAATCTGTTTTCTTAAGTGAGACAATTACAAATTGAAAATTAAAATTTATGCAAGTAGATTGTTATCCTTTTTTTTCCCCAAATACTTGAAATTCATATATTCATAGCTGATGATATGATTTCTTACCTTAGTTCGGAGCTCTTCGATGATTTGGAAGTACGGGCTATGATCGCGACTCAGTACAGAGGAGTTCTTCTCGTAGTACTCCTTGATCTGCCTCTCGATGTGGGAGTTGGCCTGTTCCAGGGCTCGCACCTTCTCCAGGTACGAGGCCAGGCGGTCGTTGAGGTTTTGCATGGTTGCCTTCTCGTTACCGGTGAGCAGCTCATCGTTACCAGCAAGGTTCAGCTGGAAGCTGCTGCCGAATTTTGCCCCCGAGCCTGGTCCGTAGCTGCTGCTGGTGGATATGCGGGTGCCGTAGCCGCCTGCTCCCCCGTAGACACTGGGAGCTTGAAACTTCTGGACGGCTGTTCTCCTGACGGTTAAACCTCTGACGCTGGGGGCAGGATGATGGGCGAGCGAGCCCGAGCCCCACTGGAAGCTCTGGTTGGAAAAGGCCATTTGTAGCTCTCTGCTTTGTCTCCGATGAAACAGCGAC
Organism: Rhynchotus rufescens; assembly: GCA_032273925.1. Classification (NCBI taxonomy): domain Eukaryota; kingdom Metazoa; phylum Chordata; class Aves; order Tinamiformes; family Tinamidae; genus Rhynchotus; species Rhynchotus rufescens. Next base: position 10,000 of record JAVCKT010023799.1, read on the forward strand.
GTCTGCGTGACCGGGAGAGCCCGAGTGAAGAGTGGCGTCTGCCCTGTAAACCTTTATACAGCTTCCCAAGGAGGAAGCGCAGCAGTTGCAAACCCCACCTTGTTGACGCACGGTGCAACCGGTGTCAGCGCAAACAAGATGCAGGATATTGCCCCCGCACGCTGTGTTGGGCCGGGGGTCACTCTGCCGAGCTGCCTTTGAGGAGGCTCCTCGGCTGTTTGGGCTTTCCCGGGGATTATTTTGAATCAAGCCTAAACCACAAAGAAGCTGCTGAGTGATTTAGAAGTGTTTACCTGCGGCTGCAGCTTGCGTGGGGCTTTTGAATGGGCATCTAGATTCCTGCTCCCAGGTGCAGTTCCTGAAATTGAGAGATGCTTATATGTGACAAAGGACTTAAAATATATACATTTACAAGCAAGTACATATTTCTGTTGAGCAAGCAATACTCTGCGCCTCAGCCCAGTGAAGGACTTTATAAATCATTAGACGGATGGCATTTATAAGCACCACGTTGATGTTACAGGAAGCCCAGAATGCTGCTCATGCTGTGACGAGGAAGTGGACGGTGCAGGGATCTGAATATCCACTCACTTGAGGACAGAAACCCTTGCAGGGTGAACATGCTTTAGGAGCAGCTGCAGTTGAACAGAAATGGCATTGCTTTGGACAAAGCACTGAATTTCTGTGCAGTGGTGCTGGACGTCTCAGAGCTCACCTAGCCTCTGCATTTGAAAGCGGCTTTCTGGAGTGAGGAGGTTCTCTGCAGAAGCCACTGTCACGAGCTGTCACGCTCGGGGGTTTGGGAGGGGGACACTTCTGCAAGCCCTCCCCTCTCTGGGAGCATCTGAAGCGCTGGAGTTGCCTGTGCAGAGGTCCCTTCGCTCTGGGGTGATCCCCAGGGAGCGAGAGGGTGGGTGCAGGAGCAGCAACCGGCTGCCTGTGCTCAGCGCGTCTGACAAACTGGCGTCTTGTTTCTCGTAGTGCCCGCACGCCGAGCTGAGGAGCGTGCCCAGCGGTCAGATACCAGCAGAGAGACCGGGAAGCGAGGGGATGGGAAGCGCTGAGGGTCCCGGCACCGCTGGAGAGCGGGCAGCGGGGCGCGCTGCAGCACGGGGCCGGCGCCGCGGTCGGGGCGCTGTGCTTACAGCACCGTAGTGTATTATTAATGCAGAGATGCTCGGGGAGAACAATTAACACGTGTAGTTTGTGCTGGGGAAGACAGCTGCTCTGCATGCTGGTTTCAGACCTCGAGGCGAGGAATCAATGACACACTGCGCTGTGGGGCCTGTCGTGGCGGGAGCTGCTCGTTTCCCAGAACCACGAAGCCTGGAGCAGGAGGAAACCAGGCTAGGTTTTCAAAGCCCTGGATGCTCTTTGGCTTAGAATAAAGTTGCCTACAGATTATTCTAAACAGCACCAGGGCAGGGCATTGCTGCTGACACGTTCAGCTGTTCCCAAATTCGTGTCCCAAAGCAAACTGTGCAGCGTGCAGGGCAGAACAGTCCTTGCAGGAAGATGCTGGTCGTCTGCATGAATTGCCTGTGGACCTTGAGCTTTTTGAGGTGGAACTGCCAAGTGTAAATGACAGGAAAATATTTATGACACTTAAAACCAAAGTACACTAGCCAGGTTATTTGGATTGTAACTATAGGATCTCAAGGCGGGTCTTTTATTTATTAAAAATACTCAGACTAAGTAAGAATTAATAGAGCAGGTAGGGCAAAGCTGTAAGAGACGGGGCTAAAATTCCTTCTCTTGGCTGCGCCTTTCGGTTCCTACCTGTCTGGCGGTAATTCCCTGTAACTTATTTAGCATTTTGCTTTGTGACATAACAAATGTGAGTGTAGCTCGAGATTGGCTTCTTTGGGCCTAATTCTCAACCTTTGTACTTGCAGCTATCCCGCCCCTAAATGGATAAACAGCTACATAGTTTAAATATCAAAAAAGAACAATCTAAAAAGCATGTGATGCCAAATTCATGCTAACTTTCACATATTTGAATGGTGGAGGCAAAACAGCACGGGTATCTGTGTCCAAACGTGTGGACTAATCACTGTAACAGCAAATATTCTAAACAGCTCTTAAGGAACTCCAGAAATACTCGACAGAACAGCCCGTAGATAGCTGCAGAGCATTTCCCTCCAGGGAGCCACAGTCCGAACTGGGTGCTGCAAAAACAGCCCGTTCAGAGCCACCTACACCGTTCAGTTCCTGAGGAACCCTCACCCGTGCAAGAGCAGTTCAGTGCACAGCAGAGCACAGATAAGCAGGGCAGCGCTGGGATAAGGGTCGTGCCGTGGAGTCTTAGTCACCGCTGCTGCTCGCTGTGCAGGGCAGTTCAGGGGAGATGGACACACCCGGCTCTGCCTTTATGCAACTCCGAGCTGTAACTTAATGCTGTTCCCTTGGCCTCTGCAGGCAATCAGCCCTTTCCTTTAGCCCTAATTTGGGAATCGGGAGTGTTGGGTTTCAGAGCGTGTTTGTCGTAGCACTCAGTGGCTGCTCGGCTGCAAGAAGGTGCCTGTTGGTGGTTGTGGTTTGTTGCTCTCAGTCTGGTTTTCACTGATGAAGCCAGGAGGCAACTGCCGTGAATACACATGGAAAACGGACAACTCTATAAATTATTGATGTATTTATAGCAAGTTTAGGTAAAAGATAAAGGTTATAAAAATACAGAATTTTAAATACCTTCTTTTTTCCCCCAAATATTTTCCATTAAATATTTGCTTTGTGGGATGAATAAAAAAGAATACCTGGGACAATCTCCACCCGGAAAACAAACCGTTTGTTAGTGCAAATGCTGCAGCCTCCGTATCTGGGTCCTGAGCAGCGACGGGCGCGTGGGGAAGGCACGTGGCTTCCTTGGGCACGGAGGCACCTGCCCTGTGTGGGAGAAGCAATCCCTTCGTGCTCCGTGTCCCGTTCTGCTCTCTCATATCTGGGAGCCACGGTGTGGGAGCCGTATGGGGGTTTTCTGGAAGAGGAATGTCTGCTCCGTGTTGTCATTGGAGAAGATGTAGGTTCTTCAGTGGTAGGTGCTTTGCCAAGCTGCAAAAAGACCCATGAACAGAGAAGAAAGGACCAGATCATGTGCAGATCATGCAGATCATGTCCTTAGATCAGCTGGCTGCACGTAACTGTGGACATTTCCAGTGCAAGATCGTGCGCAGTGTTGCTCATATAGATATTTTCCTAACTCCAATCTCCTTTTGTCTTTCTTCCAAAGCAAATGCATCTTCCTTGCCAAAGCAGTTGGTGCCTTTGCTGCTGGGCATTTTGGCCAGAGAGGTAAATTGAAAACTTGGCTGTAAATGGGCTGGGCCTTGCAGGAGAGGACCAGGTCTCAGGGACCTGATGCCACAGGGGCTGGGATGCATCTTCCCTAACCACAGGCTGCAGTGAAAGTCAGGAGCTGCCTTTCCTGTCCTTGCTGCTCTCTTCAAATCGATTCGGGTTCTCGGGCCAACACTAACAGCTCCAGGCCATACAAATGAACCTACTCTGTTTTTCCACCCCTGAAAGTATCATAAATATCCCCTTTAGTGTAATCTGAAAGACTACTGAGCAGGATTTTTTAGCTTGTAAAAATTCCGTGCTGAGCAAACCAGTGAACTGGCGAATCTTAACGTTTTTCCCAGATGTGGCAGCAAAATTGCCAATATTTGCCGAGCTTTTGTGAACGTGTGAATATGTGGCTAAAGTCGTGGGTCCTGTGATAATGCTTAAGCATATCACTGATTTCCAGGCCATTTAGAACAGGAACATATTGTGTATATCTGCATTCGTCACTAGAGGCCACCACATGCCTTCTTAAAACAGCTAGGTATGCAGATTTACATATTATTTATGACAACTAGAAAATCCATGCTGAAACTTGAGTGTGGTTAATGCAATCCACGTATTACATAATGAAATTTCATATATTACCCACTTCTCTGGGTCTGTATCCAAAAGAAAAAAACATTTGCATAGCTCTTGTGGCCAAATGTTTAAAGTAGTATTTATGTGCACAGTCACAAACTATAATTACAGACAGTCTGGCGTGTGTATAACAGTGACTTTAGAAGCAAAGGCAACAGGTTTTACCTATCTCTGCACCTTGAGAGCCCTATTTGTAGGGACGGGAAAGGTCTTTTCCTTTCCAGTGATGCTCCTTGCTTTAGGATTGATGCTGAAGTCCCTTAACTTTTAGGTAACATGAACTTTAGAGATTAATGAAGTGGTTTTAGATCTCTTGCTGTTTTTCCTGCATGGCAGCAATGTATGTGCAGCCGCAGAGCCGAATTCGCAGAGTGACTTGGAAATGGGTTTGAGACTGGTCTGTGCTGGGATGGCCTAAAAACGGGAGCCTGGGTCCCAAAGTGGCTGCAAAGATAAGTGAGTTGCCCGAGGATTGGCCTTAGAAAAGCAAGGAAGGAGGTGATCTTTTTTTCTTTTTTCTTTCTGCATTGGCAGCTTTATCAAATTGATCAATTTTGATCAAATTGCTGCCCACTTGCGGCAGTACCACAAATTTATTCCACTGAAATTGCTCTAGCAGGAGTTGCTTTCTCTTCTAGTCTGTTTTATGGGCTTTTTGCTTTAATTTCTCACAGGAATGATTCAGAAAGCATAAATTTGAGCCCAACGCTGGTATTCTTTCTTTAAAAGTATCAGACTATTAACTTCTATTTATTTTCTGAAGAAAGAAGTGCCGTCTCGTTACCACGTCTCCCTGTGGTCAGCACCACGCGCCTGCTCGCGGTGTAATGCCGCAGTCAGCTCGTTTCCGTCATCTTTTCCCTGCCTGTCCCCAATAATTACTCCTCTAAATTAACTTTTATTCTTCTCTAATTAAATCACATTCCCCATTTTTGTTACTCTCGCTCAAGCCTAACAATAACCTACCAAAAGAACTCCTTTTGGCTCATCCTTAGTGTATTGCAAAGCAAAAAAAATGACCCCCGCAGTCCAGATAGTTACTGAAACTGTCTTCACCACAGCTGATGTTATGATTTTATGCCTCTAAGCTCCTGATGCATATTCAGGCTTTTAAGAGGCAATTTAATACATTAAGAAGCAGCAGCAACGAACCCTCTCAGCCACAGGTCATGTCTGGTGCTTTATCACCTATGAGTTTCTCTAATAAGGAGAGTCCAAAACTCAATTATAAATCCATTGATATTTGTGCCTAGCGTAGTATTTCTACCAGCAATAAGTTGATGCCAGCCCCTTGATGTATGGCTCAGGTCGGTCGTTTCAGTATAGTCATACAATTAAAAACACCTTAAAAATACAACTTCTAAAGAGGCACCTGCAGAATTTTACCCCGCAGAAGGAGTTAGGAGGAGGTGACCCATGGTAAGACGGGCCCCAAATTACTGCTGGTTTCAGGGAGCCCCCTGTGATTCAGGAGGCAACAGTGGGGATGCTCCTGCGGCCTCCCCGGCGCCGGCCTCTCCCGTGCCGGCCTCCCCAGCGCTGGCCTCCCCGGCCCGGCTCTTTACTCGCCCTCTGTTTATAGATCCCTGTCTTGACTGAATGATTCATCCGCGGGAACTGGCATCTCCCAGCAAAACTCTAGAAACCTTTATAGGTCAGGGTGTGGACATTGTGAAATGTTCTACTGGCTCTTCCACCTGTGCTCTCCTGTCGCCGCAACGGCTTCCACAAACTCTGCTCTCCACACTGCTGTAGACACGGCCTTTGCCTTCTGCTGCTCAAGTGACTTGATTTACTTCTGCAAGACCCCAATCCATATTAACAGGGCAAAAATTTTGCATTCTCGAGAAAGCCATAAATAAGAAATAAACCTGCTGCTCTGCGGCTGCATCACCAGAAAAAATGCATGATTAATAGCCCAAACCATTACTGCATTACCTCATTGCAAACTTCTTCCAGAGGATCAACAAGTCACTTACCAAAGCTGCTTATTGTAATATACCTTAATAAGTTTTCCCATTTCTACAAGTGAAATGAGCCATGACTCACACGCATTCTGGAGTGGATTCAAGTCTGTTATAAATCACGCTGGAGGATTTAGTGCAGGACTTCCTTAAATGGCAGGTGAAACTACGAGAAATGATTTGTGAGCGTGGATGGTTTCAGCCTCCTTTTATAGCCTCTTGAAGTTCATGTCTTTTTAGTTTGCAGAAGTGTTGTTGCATCATTGCTAACACTTAGAAATGACATTATCTCTTATGGATATTTTTCTACCATCCTGCAC
>JAVCKT010023799.1:25319-46561 GCA_032273925.1 Rhynchotus rufescens
TAGAAAATATGAATAATGCTATACAATTTTTATTGTATACCGTAGAATCATGCTGTATACCGTCACTCGCTTGCTCCTTTTTTGTATACTGCATTTGTTTCTGTTCAGTACTGCTGGAAGAGCAGCCGCAGTCATCTTTAGGGCAGACTTCAGTACAAAACAGTAAGCTGTATCTGAGCACAATTAAAATACCCCAATTCATAGTTCTGAGGGTGCTTTGTGATGTTGCAGCTCGCCCCAGGAAGCAGCTTTACAGGACAGAGCACATCGCATCACTCCCGCGGCATGCTCAGTGTGCACTGAGAGCACTTTCAGTCCTTGTCAACATGAAGTAGCTTGGGTCCATTCCAAGGTCAGTAGTCCATTCACATCTTTGAAAGTACCTTATCTGTAATTGGGAGGAACTCATAATTTGGGGGTGCCATGTCTTCTCTTATTGGAGAGGGAGAAGAAGCAGGGCTGCAGATCTAACAGGTGCCTCCGCTCGCCGCTTACAGAGCGTGCAGAGCAAAACCAGGAGGGTTATGGCCACAATCACTTGCCTTTCAGAGAGCCCTCAGAACCCTGAAGTAAAACTTTCCACACCTAAATGAATCACAAAGGAACCAGGAAATGACAGGATTGTCCCGAAGTGTCAAAAGTTGACTTCTCTTGGTAAAAAAAGTAGGTGTCTGTGGAATGTATTAGCTAACGAGGAAGATGGGACAAGCTCTTCATTCTTAAGCAATTACCTTGGGTATCGCCCTGGGACAAGATCAAGGGCAGCTGAGGAGGTGGCACTGCCCTGCATGCCAGGCGGCCTGGAATGTGTTAGCAGAAAACCCGTCCTCTAAGAGGTTAAATTTAGCTATAGAAGGTAATACCTGAGAGTAACTGTCATGCTCATCATGAATTCAGATGTCCAGGCAGAAGTGTCATCCAAAATGTAGGTTCAGGATGAGTTTGTGTCTAAGCTTAGAGCATCATGAACTGCCTCTGGGTTATTGAATATAGGATCCTAAATTCTGTCTAACACTCATTTCAGCTGCTAAATTAGTCTCCCTATATTTCATGTTATTAACTAGTGTGTTAATTTACTTGTGTTTCATAATTACATGTTGTATTTTTGCTCATTTTACTGGCAGACATGCCAATAATTGCAGTAATTTATAGAGAAAGTTAAACATTCTCTACTCAACATTCAGAGTTAAATCACCAACTTGTACCCTGTAAATTATCCTTTAATGGCCCCTTCTTCCCCGCGTGAGCAGCACATTGAACACGTGGTGCTGGCTGGAAGGCCGGGGCTCAACCTGTGCTCGGGATCCCTAGAAAGGAGAGTTTTGGGTATGACCCTTTCAAAAGTGAGGGCTTTACCCCTCTCTTCCTAGGTGTTGGGGATTTACTAATTCCAAATGAATGTGGGCACATTTAGATTGTTGGAGAGCAAGTATTTATCTCTGGATCAGCTTAAAAAAGCAGCGCAGGTCTGCAGATCGATGACCTTTCTTTATCCTTAAAACAGAAAGAGGTGATGACGATTCCCTGCGCATGGGCTGTGGTCAGGGTGCCTCATCTCCTGCCTGCAGGCAACACATTTACCCGTGAGAGAGAGTTTGATGGAGTCCCGGACCTCACTCCGCACAGGTGCCACACGATGCCATTTCCAAGCCCTTTTGGAAAAAGAAATCTCGGCGTCTTGAGACAGCCAAGCCACCGTGTTACAAATGGGGGGAAGCTGCAGCTTCACATGGTGGAATAGCTTTGCTTTTTGTGCCCTATGTGGCTGCATAAAGTTAATCGCTCAGAGTCATCACAGAGACGGTTACGGCGCTAAGAATGTTCTTTAGGAATACGGTTAATACTGTGCTTATATTTGAAGACACGTGAGTTTGGGAGAATGAAAAAGTTACTGCTGAATGTTAATATTAACTGTTGGCAAGAACTAGAAATTCTCCTTTTAATTATAGTGAAAACATCCAAAGGAATTTGTCACTGCTATTTTCTTAATTACAATGAAGTATTTTTCCATCTGGTTACATAAGGTGCTTGGACCTAGAAGTCCTGCAGCTTCATTGGCTGCTGCCACAGGAATCAAAGGAATAAAACACAAGGGGACGTCCAAAGGCAGCGTGCATGAAAGAGGCAGTCTCTTCGCTTCGCCTGCTCTGTAATTTGCGGAATACATGTACAGTCAAAAAGACCAAATTCCACCAGACTTGGTTGCTCAGAGCAGGCTCTCATGTTCGGAAAGCAGCACTCGGCAGCGCGTACAGCCCTTGATCCTTGCAGTCCGTGCAGGATCCCCTTTCTCTGCCTCCAGCTTGTCTTTCTTATACCCCGTTCTCCTGCTTGTGAGCACAAAGGGTGTCTGTGCCCCTTTCATTAGCGCTTCTAGCATTTCAAAGGGTTTTTAAAGTCCCTCTTAAAGGCTCCCCGTGACCATAAACGCATAGCCAGCATGTGCAATGACACGGACCCTCAGAGCTGCCCCTTACCTGTCTCTGCATGTCGGTGAGGCTCTGCTCGTACTGGTTGAAGTCGTGCCTCGTGCTGGGCGCCTTCGCCTTGTGCCACTCGCGGATGCAGCTTTCCAGCTGAGCGTTGGCCGCCTCCAAGGAGCGCACCTTGTCCAGGTAGGCAGCCAGACGGTCGTTGAGGTTCTGCATGGTCTCCTTCTCGTTCCCCCCCAGGAAGATGCTGGTCCCATGGCGCTCGCCAAAGCCCCCCCAGGCCGCCCCTCCTGCAGGCGCCAGCCACAGGGCTCCGGCGGGGGAGAAGCAGCCCGGGGCGCCGCTGGCAGCCCCGTCGGCGCTGCAAGGGCTGGAGGAGCTTCCGTGCTGGGCCAAACCACACCCTGCACCACCCCGGAGGGACCCGGGAAAAAACGGAGAAGGGCCTTGGCTGCTGCTCATGTTGAGCTCAGCTGTGGATCCAACCCAATGTTTCCCTGCCTCGCGCGCACTGAGCTGCCCCGTAGCCTTCCCCGAGCACCTTTATGCCTTTTCCTGTGGGAGTTCCCTGCGATGAATGACTACAGCAACAAGATTGTGTCATCGTGAAACGTGCTTCCTCTTGGTCAATTCTGAAGCATTTATGAGCGGCACACACTGTTGTTATGATTTGGAGGCACAGCCACATACCAGATCGCTTTCCTTTTCAGTTGGTTTTTTTTTTTTTTCCCCTTCTTTTCATATTGTAATAGTGAGGTGTGGCCAGGAGCAGGAGGTGTGGAGCAGGATCAGAACTGCCGCGGCTTTTTCCTAACCCCGTAGTAAATATTTTGTATTTTCCTGTTTGTGAGGGGAAAAAATACCTTCGGTGACAGACCATAGGAAGGGCCAGGGCAGGGCCACCTCTCTGAGGACACTGGTAATTTTCTGCCCATCTTGATTTCGCAAATCGCGGGCTTTGGAGCGCCAGCGGCGCAAGCTGCCGAACGCACAGTGCCCGCCTGGAGCCGGGGCTGCGGGAGCCCCGCGGCTCCGTCGTACCCCGAAACTCAACCAGCACGAGGGCCAGCTATTCCAAGGGTCCTTCCGCCCCGACACCTGCCTATTTGTTAATCTGTCGGAGTTAGGTACCTAGCAGTCTTTTCTGCAGATCTTACTTCAGGGCTTCATGATGCAGGTCGTTTTGCAGATTGATGTTGAACTAGGCAATAATGCAAGAGTTGCTGCTCTTATTAATATTAAATATCTGCAAGTTTAAGATGTGCAAGTATTTGGAAAATAAGTTCATAATAATATTCCAAAGATTCAGGTCAGAATTGGACCTAGCTTTAGGGGGAGACTTATTTCCTCTAAGCCAGGTTGGGAGTTCACTCACAGTCAGTGAATTTAACTAAGCCTAAGTCTGGCTGCAGTCCTCAACCCCAGACGACTCAGACACGAACATAGTGGAGCTAAGTCAGAGATTGCACCCAAAATAGTGATGTAATGATCATTGTTTTAGGATAAATGCACCAGGTGTGATGCTGAGATAATGCGCTCAAGGACAAACAAGTCGACGTGCTGATAAGCTGTCAGAACTTGTGAACGGTACCCTGGGGTTACTGAGTTTACGTTCTCTTTTTCATAACAGTTTTATAGCAAGATTGATGGGTACGACAGAGGAAGGAGCTTTGGGAAGAAGCGGAAAGCAGTGCGTGACAGTGAGGGGAAAGGGCTCTGCAAGAAGAGGTGCCTCTTGCTTCTCCCCAGTGGTGCAAGGCTCAGCTCTTCCACAGGGTCCCTCACCTTAGCACCACTGCTGCTGCTGGACGCCAGGGTCGGATGCAGATCTATCCCCCTGCAAGAAGCCTGAGGAAGGCTCCTGTCACGGCAATAGGGAATAAGGAATTGGTGCACTTCATGCTTCCTAATAGAGGCAGGAGGAGCTCGGAGCCCCATTCCCTGCACTGGGCAGGATCTGAGCTCCTCCTGGTGGCTCTGCACCCGCTCTGCTCATCAGCTGTGGGTTTCTTTATCCCAATTACATTTCCACTTGGTACCTATTCCATTTTGTCCCCCCATTTCATTGTATGAATATGCTAACATTTTAATTGCCAATGAAGATAATATTATGCAGTAAGTACATGGTATACAGCTGCCACAAAATTTTCTGGTAGCAGGTACCATTAAATGGGGGTATCAGCCCTGTTGCTTGGTTATAAGAGCTTGAAATACACAGCAGAAATGAAGAGGCAACTTGAAAAGAAAGAGATTATGTCAAGTCAAATATCTTCCTGATCCCTTCATCTGACCAGCGATTAATTCCGGATGGATTTTTTTTTTTAGCCTGGCAATTCAGTGAGCTAATGTTCTATGAAATATTATATGAATGCTAAAATGAATCTTTTTTTTTTTTTTTTTCACATGGGTTCACTCAATGCAAGTCAAAACTTGGTGTGACGCTGAGGCTGTCAGCTCATGAGAACAAAATAGCCTGTCTCTTACTCGCCGGTAGCTTCACCAAATATCATGGCATTATGAAAAACAGGACTGTTATTTTCTAGCACGCTGCACCGCGGCTGTGCGGCGCAGCAGAAGCGACAGCGTCTCCTTTGAGCAGCTTTGCCCCCGCCGCACCTCTCTGAGTAGCAGTTCGCCGTTGATTGCAAAGGAAAAGTTGCCAGCTTGCATGCAAGCATCCATCCCGAGGATCTGTGGAAAAGACAGAGAAATGGCTCCGGAAAGCAGACCTGGCCCTCTCTGCCAGCTGGGAGCCCTGGGGCTTTGGTCGTTAGTCCGCAGAGCACAGAGCAGTGCTCAGGGTGGGGAAATAAAGCACGGGGAGCAGGAGGCACCGTGGCCGGTGGCCTCTCTCCTGTGTCCCACATCCAGGGCTGGGAGCCGGGATGAGCTGCGCGGCCCCGGGAGACCAGGGACGAGCCGAGCAAAGCGCAGGGCTCCTCCTAGCAGCCCCTTCCTGAGTGCTCAGTCCCGGCTTAGCCAGTCGGGGTGTCCTCATCCCGCTGGCTGGGCTCCCCTCTGGGGGCATCGGGGGTGGAAGGGAGGAGAAAATTCCAGAGGAAATGTTCTGCATTTCCAATAAGCCGAGGTAGGTGGCAGCAGTGGCTCGAAATTCAGGCCAGTAACTCCATCAAACAGCGCGTGCAATGTCACTGGTGCTGAACGCAGTTGGGAGAATTCGTGGTTTTAAGGTAAAAAGTTAGCAGCCTCCTCTGCTCTCGAGATCTTCCAAACCCGCCTGGGTGCCCCTTGTGCCACCTGCTCCAGTGTCCCTGCTGGAGCAGGGGGCTGGACTGGATGGTCTCCAGAGGTCCCTGCCAACCCCAACTGTTCTGGGATTCTGGGAGTGAGTTTTAGCTCTGTGGCCCTTCTGCACCCTGGATGACTCCCTTACGCTGTTTGTCCATCCGAGATGTCCCTGAGACAGGAGGGGAAATGAGACAACGGTAGCACTGGGTTGGAATTCAGGTTCTAATGGTGGTGAAGTTTTGGGAATTGCAATGTGCTCCTGCAGGCTCTAACTGGGATCAGGGGCCTGGCACCTGTCAGAGAAGCGGTCATGACATTTCCAGGATCGATTTGTGATCTGATTCTGGGAGGAGCTCTGCCAGTAGGAACCGCTCTGGTCTTCACCCAGGAAAACCAAATGAACTCTGTGTTTAACAGCTAGTTTATGAAGCAAACGCCCAAGTGAATAAATGTGAATATTTTCAACGCTTGCGGAGGTTTATTAAGAAATTGGCACAGGAGCTTCCTTCACCTGAGAAGCTGCCAAATTTTACAGGAACAAGTCCACAGCGTGAGAGACCTTTGGAGAGCAGACCTGTAGTTTGCTGGAGCCTTGCAGGGAGGTAGAGGTCCCCCGAAGAGGCTGCGTCATGCGCGGGAGCAGGTGGGCAGCACGTCGGTGTTGCCCCTTTTAGCTCCTGGGGGGTTTCGTGGTCGCACCTTGTCTTTCGTTTTAGTGGAGGGGCCGTGCTCAGCGTCTTCCCGGGAAGTAAGGACTCTCCCGTCCTTCAGTTCTTCTCTGATGCTGCGGATTTTAATGGTGACCGGAGACGCCAGCGTGTTCTCTGCGACATGTGGGAAATCGAGAACGCTGCAGGGAAACAGGCAGACACTTAGCAGGAAATCAGCGTAACTTGAAAAGTGTAATTTTGTGCAATTTTGAAAGGCTCTGGCCGCCACGCTTTGCACTGGGTGCTCCTGCAGTGCTGCCCGTGCAGCGGGCGGCAGGTGGAGATCTCGCACTCCAGGCAGGACTCTTGGCGTCCACAGGGATCCCGTGGGTGTCCGGAAGGCTCCTGGCTCTGCGGCTCCCCGCAGCTGCCCGAGCTGGGCGCAGGAGCTGCCTGCGGCTTCTTGCAGAGCACAATCCAGCGTGGATTTCCGAGGGATACGAAGAGGAGCATAAAAGCCAGCGGGTGATGCCACGCGCATCCCTTCAGACCTCTTGGGAGAACAGAGAGCCTGGAGTTGTTCTAATTGCAAATCAGTGCCAGTTTTGTGCTGATTTAGGATTGCCACATTTCCCTTATGCTCCTCCCATTTCACACTCACATTTGTTTATTATTAATGATTATTTAGAAATTTCTTAAGTAACAGCAGAGCTTTTCCTGGCGCATGCTTAGATAAAACTGCCTTCTCTTCAGCGTTTGAACATCTCTTTAAATGTGAGTTGCTCCATAGTAGCCCGAGCGTCTTGTTTGCTTGTGTCATTCCAGTGTAAAAGGGGGTTCGGAGCGGAGCCCCCTGCACACCAGGCTCAGCTCATTCCTGCAGGGTGGAATTGCCAGCTGGGCCTGCAAGAATCAGAGAGTTTCCCTGTGGCTGCGATAGGAAGCGTGTGAACAACATTGCAAATATCACAGTAGGTTATATGCCCTAAGACAGATTTCTTTTTAAATTATGTATTAATAAGTGACTACAGATGTAATTATCATGGGAAAATAAGCAAGCGATCCTGCTGCATGTCTTTTTACTAACTCCATGGCTGTCTTTTACGCATTTCTCCTAGGAATTAGCGTTTGTTTTTCATTGCCTTCTCTCTAATGTGTTCAGTCCTGCCTGCCCTCGTGTGCTACTCTCTGATTCTGGTTAGTCCCTAATTAGTTGGTATTGGTGCCTTCAGGCTACCCATTTATTTATTTCTATTTTGTGTCTCCATGGTTGTCTTTGAGGCAAAGCCGCCCTTCCCTCGGGGCTTCCATCTGCCCGCAGGTCGGCGCCGCCAGCTCGTCCCAAGTCCTTCATCGGCCTCTGGAGCGTGGCAAGGGCTTGTTCGCTCTCACACCTTGAGATGTGGTTCAAATAAATGCGAAGCACTGGGACAGAGCTGGCAGCGCTCAAAAAACTACAGCTGAGCCTCCTTTTAACACCACCAATTTGTTTTAATGCCTTTTGATTTTTAAATATTTTCTCTGTATTTTTTTCATGAGGAACATTTGGGGAATCCTCTTCCAGAGGAGTTCCAGAGGAGAATCCTCTTCCAGAAGCTGGGTGCTGCTTACTGCTCTGCTTTTGGAAAAGACCAGTACGGCTCCTGTGCACAGCACATCTGAAACAATTTTGATTTGTTCCTAAGAGTTCCTAAGTCACTTCTGTCAAATGGCATGTGGTCGCCTATAGATCAGATAGAGCCCTTACAGGAAATGGGAGATTAGAGGCTTGTGAAGTGGATTAAGACAGAGACAGTCTGAGAGACAGAGCTCTCAGCTCCACTCGCTTGGTTCTGGACTCGCTTGGTTTTGAAGTCATCAGCCGCCAGCCTGGCCTTGCCAGTCTGCAGGAGGAGCTTCGCGTTGCTCCTCTTGGCATATAAAATCTGGAAATAAGACACAAAGCTGAAAAAACAACTTAATAAAAACACCTTTCAAGTATAGAACAGCACAATAATAGAATTAAATATTTCCTGTGCCAAAACTCTGTCCAGGGCTGCTCAGGCAGAAAAGATATCTAAAGCATCCTAAAGATATCCTTACAATTAGATATATTTAGAAGTCTCATTGATGTGGGCTTTTATTTCTGTAACACAAATAATATGTTATGATCCTCTTATTTTCCTGTGGAGAGAGTCTTTTGCCATCATCCATCTTCAGTTGAAATACTGAGACCTCACGAGGGCTTAGGTGGATGGATGGAAGAGGAAATCTCAAGTGAAAAATGACCTTCAGAGTAGCAGCCAATGCCTCTCAGTCTATGCATTGTGACATTTTGATTTTCAAAGTAAAAAATGGTGTAATAAATATTTACAAGCCACAGTTGCCAATGAACGATTTCCAGCTTCAGTGGCTCTAAGCTGTCAGTGGGTTGCAAAGGGCTTTAGCTGTTGCCGGAGATGTTCCAGGCTCTCGCGGAAGACCTGGAGGTCGGTGCAGCCGCGGGGACCTGGCGGGCACAGCGGTCGCCCATCCCGTGCTCCAGGCCCACGTGCTCTCCTGCAAGGGGATGCGTTGGCTGCAGGTAGGAAGCCAGGATCTCGTTCAGGAGCTGCATGGATCCTCTCCTTGCAGTTGACGATCCCTCCGTCGTGCCAGCCAGCAAACCACGGGCCATAGCGGTCAGCAGGCAGGAGGGAACCAGGTAAGCTTGGATCTAGGCCGGAAGATCCCAGTTTAACAGAGGGGCCTGAAACTTCCATCATGCCACATGAAAGACTTGGAATCCGGGAAGAACTCGTGGAGCACACTGAAGAAACCCTAGTGAAACCACTGCCTACACCACAGGATCCCTTTGCAGAAGAGACAGTTGGAATAAAGTGGAAGTCATGGTTAGTGGCTAAGGTTAAGAGACCTCAGATTAGTTGGAGAGCTCAAGTTACTAAAGCCCAGACGGCTTGTTCTTCAGTTGAGCATTTTATATTCTGTGCTGCACAAGTCACGTTTGTTGGGAAAGTTTATACCAGTTTTCTAAAATAAGCTGAAATAAGTTAGGACTGACCAGGCGTATTTTTGCCCCTCCAATACTGGTTTTGTGTCATCAGAGGGACACATCATCATGCCTTCAAACTAAGCTTGCTCCCGGCTGTGTCCAAGTGCAGTGGGTTTGGGGCTGCCCATGGGAGCCTTTCCCTGCCTGTATGGAAAGTGAGAAGGGACCGGGGAGCAGAGACGTGGCAGGGACCATTAGAAACTTCCTAGGCTAGAGGGGATTGTGAGAATAAGGACGTGAGAGAGGTGAGAAGGACCTGATTCAAAGAGCCTGGGAAGAAAAGGGAATTCCTGGAAAGGTACCATTTTTTGTAGATGTTGTTCGGGGGATTGCAATAGTGCAGGGTGAGGATTAACAACTCATTTTCCGAAAAGGTTGTGTTAACAAAATACAGCATTTATGTGGATGTTTTATATGCTTCTGGAGTTGGATTTACTGTCCTTTTAAAGCTTTGTAAGCCTCTCTCTCCAGTTACAGTGGTGGTGGTTTACGGACCAACTTATTGCTGAAAAAACAGCAGTGCTGCTAATCCCAAAACTGCAGTATAGAAACCGGAGGAGTGGAGCGAAGCGCGTGAGCCGCTGCCCGGCGAGCGGATCGCTGCCGCCCGCGCGGCTGCCCCGGGCATCTGCAGTATGACGGGCGAGAGGAGCGTGCGGGGCTGGCAGCGCCTTGCCGGCTGAAAACACAACACAGAAGCCAATGTATTTGCACAAGCAGGAGAGAAACTTTATTACGTTCTTTCGTAAGCGTACTATATAGCTGCTGGTGGAAAACAGGCTCCCCAGCTCCGCTCTAGAGCCCAAGAATCATGTAAAAGGAAAAGCAAACTGAAGGGAAGACCCAAAGCTGCTGCACATTATCGGATTAAATTCTTGCGCTTTGGGGAAAGCAGAAGGTTATTTCTGTTAGTGTTAGGCAGTGTGTATACAGAATGGTTTCCTTGCCGCTTTATTTGCAGTTATTTGCTGAATCCCCTCTCGAGTGCCCCATACACTGGCACAGTACAGATGATCTCATGTACAAGAGGGCATTCAGTTTTTCTTCTTACGGGTATTTCTTGTCACGAGTAGAAACAACTTTTCCATCTACCGAGTCTTCCACGCTGATGCGAACTCTTCCGCTGCTCAGATGTGCTGTGGAGGGAGGAAAAAGGTCAATCAAGTAGAGGAATTAAAATTGCACTGGTGACACCCTGCGGAGCTGCGGGGCCTTGGTTGGCTGGTTGGTTTCTTTCCAAATATCAAAGGGCCTCTTGAAATAGGAGAATAAAAGATATAAAGGAGGAGTGTGCAATTTCCTCATGAAAATCTCATGTTAAATTCGGAGGTATTATGCTTATGTTATATGACAATATAGCAATATAGCAGTGAATCCAGGAATCTCTGCAATTGAGATTTTTTGGATTTCCATTTTTTTAGAACTATACTAGGTTCATGTAACCATTTTGGCAAGCTACTGGTGTCAATATTTTATAATATAAAATATCGTATGTTCACGTCTAATTGGTAAAGAATGTAGTCCTAGTGGAGAGACTGATCTACATCTGCGAGACAAAATCCCAACCAAAAAAACCATAGGCTCATTTAATTCTATTTTGTCAATTCATTTTGGCCCCCCTTTACATCAAAAGTTTCTTACCGTCCTTAGGGGTCCATCCCGACATCCTGCAGAAAACAAGAAGATGTTTCATTAATGACTGCCACCCCTCTAGTTGGCCACCCACCCCGTACTCAGTGGGAAGCAGGAGCATCTCTCAGAGCAGCCCTTGTTCTTGATAGGTCTGCATGGACCTTTTTCCTCCTGATCTGGAGGTTTAACAAGAGTAAAAGCTGCTCTTGTAGTTTACAGGGCTCCAGGCCTCTGTTTTGCCAGTGCACACAAGCCTATGTGTGCAATCAATGCAATTACACAATCTGCAGTCAATTTAACAACCACAAATTACTGCTTCACGATATGTCGCGTCGTTAACGTTATCTAATCTGCATTGCATTTGTGTGTAGCAACATACTGAGAGTCCTGGCCCTCGAGCAGCTGGCGGTACGTGGCGATCTCCTGCTCCAGGCGGCTCTTGATGTCCATGAGCATCCGGTACTCCTGGTTCTGGCGCTCCATGTCGCACCGGAGTTCACTCAGCTGCTCCTCCACGTTGGTGATGAGCGCCTGAATCTGGGCTAGCTGGGCGCAGTATCGCGCTTCTGTGTCTCGCAGGTTGGCTTCCAGGCCAGCTTTCTATAGCAGAGCAGGGTTAGACTCGGTTATCGTGCAGGTTTGTCCCAGGGACAGAGATAAAGGGAAGGGAAGGGAAGATCGGATGGGGAGAGCGTGCTGGTTGTAAGTGGTGTGGCGGGGGGCTCCGTACCATGCTGAGCTGCGACTGCAGCTCTATCTCCAGGCCCTGGTACGTGCGTCTCAGTTCTGTGATCTCCGATTTGCCGGTCTGGATCTGCTGCGTGTGTGTGGCCACCTCCCGGTTCAGCTCGTCAGTCTGCGAGAAAAACATACTGTGAAAAGCAAATACAAATTGTCTCAAAACGAAAAAATACATGTTCTGAAAAAGGGAAGGCCCATCCCAGCTTCCCCAAAATATTGCTTCCATTGCTAGCCTTAAGCTTTTTTTGTATTATCCTTCTGACTTTACTGTCTCGGTTTGCCAAGACGACGGGCCGTTGAGGTCTCGGGGCCCCTGAGCCTCCCTGCGTGCTGAGCCAAGCGCGCGGCCGCCACGCACCTGCGTGAAGAACCAGGCCTCGGCGTCCTTGCGGTTCTTCTCGGCCAGCGCTTCGTACTGTTCCCTCATCTCCGAGAGCACCCTGGTCAGGTCGATGCCGGGAGCGGCATCCATTTCCACATTGACTGTTCCGCTTAGCTGATTCTTGTATTCTTTCATTTCCTGCATGGGCAGAAGACAGAGGAAACAAAAAAGGTTATGCTCTATATTCTATATTCCCATATAGGTTTTGCTGTCAGGAGGCCACGCAGAGCTACCCTAGCTATCAAGTCCTGAAGGTGGGACACACTTAGAGAAATTCGCCAGTCCCTGTCCTCATCACAAATACTTCTCATCTCTGTCTCTACACACACATGTATATGCAGGTATGTTTCTTTTACAGGGATTTTATGGCTTATCTCAGTGGTCTGGCACATGCTTCTGCCGGTAAAACTGAAAACTGAATAGTTTGGAATTGGAGAAGTGCTTTATAGGACACAGTTTGGATTCTTCGGAGATCATGGTTTTCTTCCTAATCATTTAGCTGTAAAACTGTCGTTGTGGTTTGGTTTTCCCCCAAACTGGAAGGGTTAAGTTCTAAATGGAAGGGATTTTCTCTCTGTGTTGCCAGAGCTCTCACCTCCTCGTGGTTCTTCTTGAGGTAGGCCAGCTCCTCCTTGAGGTTCTCGATCTGCATCTCCAGGTCAGCCCTGGCCAGGGTCAGCTCGTCCAGGACCCTGCGCAGGCCGTTGATGTCAGACTCCACGCTCTGGCGAAGGAACAGCTCGTTCTCGTACCTGCAGTTTTACAAAGAATCAAACTTTGGAACCTGCAGAAGTTGGTGACATTTTATGCTGAATGCGGAAGCAGCACAGCACACAGGACACTCCATTTTTGGCATCTTCTCAATTTGGTGTGAAGAGCTGGTCCAGCTCCACCTGGGGCACGAGAAGAGAAAAGACAACGTGCAGACACGGGGCTGCACGGAGGTGAGCGGGGCAAGGATCTGGTCACCTTTGCAGCGGGACCTGCTGGGCGCCTCTCCCTGTCCCTGGCCTGGCTATCGAGTCACTCTGTCTTAAGTTACAAGCTGTAGAAGCAGAATATCTGCCTGTGGTTTTGAAACACGTTCCAAAGAACATTTTTTCTAGGTAGGAATATGAAATTTCAGCGGAGAGGAAGAGGGAGATGAGGAAGGCGCCGCTGGCACACTCACTTCAGGCGGAAGTCGTCGGCAGCCAGCCTGGCGTTGTCGATCTCCAGAATGACGCGGGAGTTGTCAATGGTGGCCGCGAGGATCTGGCGGAGACAGACACGATCCCGGTTAGGAACGCGGCACATGCCAGCGCCCGAGCCCCGCGCCGGGGTGGCTGCCAGCCTTTGAACACGCCAGCAGAGCTTGCGTTAGCCAAACATGCCCTGAGCATTGCCACAGCAGTTTGGTTTGGTTCTTATGGCTTTTATAGGGGAACAGCAAGAGTGCTGAACTCCTTTCCACACATTGCAGATGCAAAGCAGGTGTCTGGGACGCTGTTACTGGACCCAAGAAAGGGCAGGTTCAGCCGTGGCATGTGAAATACCTTATTCTTGCTGCTTCTCCATGTAACCTTTCTATCTTCTTTCTTTACAAGTTCAAAAGTACTCAGTGGATTAGTGAGAAGATAAGATTTACACATTTAACATAACTGTAGAATAGATTTACACAATACCTGATCATATCTTTGCCCTGGGGAACTATTTTTCCAGACTATGAGATCTACTGTGAGATCTTTTACTGCTTCATTATAAATCTATCGCTAATTCTAAACCCACTTAGCCATGCTCTGCTGGCTTTTAGTACAATCATTTTAATTTCCACAAACCTCACCTTTCCAGGATGACACGTGTGCTTTTTAAATTAAGAAAAACAACCTTGTTTCTGCCAGAAAGCTCTAACCACAACACGCTTGGGCTTGGGGGATCGGTTTTTACGTGTAGTCATTGGGATGGGTGTAGGGAGCGGGGTGTGCAGCGGGGCCCCGTGTACCTTGTCCCGCAGCTCCTCGATGATCTTGTAGTAGGGGCTGTAGTCGCGGTCGGGGCTGGTGGGCGCCTGCTTCTGGTACCAGTCGCGGATCTTCACCTCCAGGTCGGCATTGGCCTCCTCCAGCGCCCGCACCTTGTCCAGGTAGGCGGCCAGGCGGTCATTGAGGTTCTGCATGGTGATCTTCTCGTTGCCGGAGAGGAGGCCGTCGCCGCCGCCCAGGTCGAGGCCGCCGCCGAAGCCGCACGAGGCCCCCCAGCCCGCGCCGGCGCCCGCGCCGAAGCCGCTGCCGAAGCTGGCACCGAAGCCGCTGCCGAAGCCACCGCCGAGGCCGGCAGCCAGGCCGCCGCCGTAGCCGCCTCCCGCCGAGGAGACATAGCGCGCCGAGGACACGGACACGCCGCGGCCGCCGGAGCCTCCGTGGATGCTGGGCGCGCGGAAGGAGCCGCCCGTGCGCACGGAGGAGAGGCGCGAGCTGCCGCCCAGGCCGCCGCCGTAGGTGGAAGAGGAGCTCTGTCTGAAGACCGTGGTCATGGCAGTGCGGGGACGGTCGCCTCGTGCAGCAGCAGCAGGAGCAAGAGCAGGAGCAGGAGCGTGAGTGAGTGCAGCCGCTGCCTGCGCTCCCTTTATATCCCCCCATCGCCAGCGCCCCCCGGCCCTGCCCGCCCGGATTCCCCTCCCTAGGGGCGAGGCCGCCCTGCTCGGCATTCCTGCGCATCCCAGGCCCAGGGCTGCTTCCAGTTAAACAAAGGGCATGATTCAGGCGCCTGGTTTTTCTTGGGGCTACAGTTCTGAAACTTGCCGCCCTCGCATCCCGGAGCGCAAAGCAGAGCGGCTCGGCCGCACCCACGGAGCCCTTCGCAGCGCTCGCCCCGCCAAAAAGCCAAGTTCCTTTTAAGTAAAATTCCACTTTCATTGAAAGAGGTGCTGTCATCGCTTCGCCTCACCATTCCCTGTCATTTCTTCCCATATTCTTCCCGTTAAGCATTTGGAATTGCATTTTTCAGTTTTTTTTTACTCCTGTTCTTTGCTCAGAATTGACTTTTAGATTTTGGAATCAGAATTTTTAGCACCTCATTGCTTGAGGGATAGTGAACATCCCTCGGTGTACAGGGAATATATGATTGAAATAACTCTGTTAAGAGAAAAAATGTCAGATTAAATTCCTATTCTTCTGGAGAAGCCTCAACAAACGGGGTTTAAGGTGAAACTGCTCATTAGTGATTGGTGTGGATGCTGCCTGTGGGCACTAGGAATTGGAGTAAATGTGGAAAATAATAAAATAAGTGACTTCTGAAAGTGATGTTCATTCAAACGGGGAGTTCTGAATATTGGTCTGCTTCAGGCCTAGCAGCTTTCTTGCGAAATTCAGAAGTCAGGAATTCATAATTCTGTTGACTAACCCATTTTAATGCTACAAAATTGTGGGAAAGCAGATTTGGGGGATTTTGTGAGCGGCGTTGGACAGCCGGGGCGCGCCCGGGGCTGCGGTTGCGCATGGGCGGTGGCGATGGAGCAGCGTTGCAGGGAGCCCCGTCCTCCCTGCAGGGCCGGGTGACATTCCTCAGGTGGAAGTCACCAGCCCTGGTGACAGGAGCGATATCTGACACAATCCTGGGCTCAGCAGGGTAAGAAACTGAGGGCTGGGAGAGCTGGGACCAAAGCAGGGACGCAGCAGAGAGGGGCAGAGCGGTTTCTGGGTTTTAGCCCTGATTTATTTCAACATGCAACTTTAAAGAAAAAAACAAATGGTTGCTAACAAAAAACAGTATTTTCCACACTTTTGCACATAGAAAAAGACCTCAGAATACAGGGTGGGTGCTGAGAGGTAAACTGAGGCAGGAGTGCGCACGGGGAGGAAGGATCCCGTGCAGCCAAGTCATGGAGTCACTGTGACTGGAAAAGCCCTTCAAGATCCTCCAGTGTCGTGCGAGCTGCAGCTCGGCGACCTGCTGGGAATGGCCTGGGCTCCTGAGGTGCGGAGCGAGGAGCGGGGCTCCCCGAGCCGCGGGAACGCGCTCCCCCTGGCCCCGCGCCATGGCAGGTCGCTTTCGCCATGGGGCACATTAATAGTCCTGAGTATCTCGCCAAATCTCTGCATCTCCAGTTCATATCTCCGGAGACAAGTTTAGACAAACTCTGCTGAAGGTAAAAAACACCGAGGTTTCTGGAAGCCCCTGCAACGTGACTGTGCTGCCCTTGGTGTGGGGCTCTGCTGCCTCCGGGCTCTCCCGCCACTTCCTTTCAAAAAATCCAGAAAAAACACTCTGAGAGAAAGCACCCCACTTGAACGGGGTATTTTTCATTTGCTTTTATTGCATTTAGTGTGTAAAACTGCTTGGAAACTTCACTGGGAGAGCACACCTCAGTGCTTCTTCGGAGCCTCCCTCCCGCGGCAATCGAGATCCCTATCAGCTCCGCACCCCAGGGAGCACATACAAAGCTGCTTGCTTTCTTTCTTCTGCAAAGTATTTACTGCTGGGAAAAGATCAAAGAGCCAATAAAGATTCTTGTGCTATGGCATAACTCGGAAATCCACGGGGAATGTGGGGAGCCTGGGGCTTTCTCAGCTTTCTGCGGGGCATCAAGCTCAGGACCAGGGACCAGCTGCTAACACTTGCAGAAGCTGACTGTGTTTAGCTCAGTCTACATCTAGCTGTGCCTCTGCTTACAGCCACGCTAGGCTGAGTTTAATTTTGGTTGCTCGCTCTCCATGTTAGCCATGCTCATTGAAAGTTATTTACATTTCCCTGAATTTGTGAGGCTTGGAGTGCTTCGAGGTTCATAACCTCTCACGGTTTTAAATAACTTCTCCAAGTTCTTCCTTACTTCTTTATTTCTTTATTTACTGCCTCTGTATCAGATTGGATTGTTCTCTGCATTGTATATCGAGCTGTTTTCTGTAGCTGGAGCATGAAATGAATCTAGAGAGTTTTCTTTTCACAGTCTGCGCAATGAAAGTGAAGTTTATGACTTGCCAAAATAAAAATGCATTTTTAAGCTTATACCTTTGTGCTGTTCTCACTCTGATTTCTTATCTCGTGTCTGCCCCAGAGCCTGTGTTCATGGCACAGAAGCTCCTTGCCCTGTCACGCTGCTGCGGAGGCTCCTCGGGACACTTCCCAACATGTCCATGCTGAGCGAGCGCTCTGATTCTGTGCCTGGATTATCGTGGTTGACACAGGGCAGCCTCTCCTTCCACCCAGACAAAGAGCCTCTTTCAAGAAGCAGCTTGTTTATCATCTCCGGCTTTTGTTGATAAAACCATCACTCACACGTCCCATACCTTTAGAAAAGCCTTTTCTTTTTTTTTTTCCCCTGAACCAAGAAGTAGGTTATATGCGTGATTTTATCTTAAGTATTTCTCCAGAAAGCCTTCATTGCCCAATAAATTTTGGGCAACATCACTAAAATTACAAAATAACTCTGAATTAGGATATCCAGACAGCATTTTCAAGATTGTTTCCGATCTCCTTCTGAAGCCTCCACTTCAGAAAGATCCAGCTTTTGGATCCTGACCTGATTGCAGAGCCCTTGAGTGCAGCTGCTCTTTCCCGCTCAGACCCTTCCTCTCTATCGGTCCGTGTTGAGTCAGGCTTTTTGGGGCTGTTCTTTGCTGTCATAGTTTTCAGCGCTGGGACTTGCCAGACTTGCAGGGGCTGAGCTGGGCCTGTTGGTGTCAGGACTTGAAAACGGGTATTGACAGGTCCCCTGAGTCACAGGCACAGCCCCGGCCCCGGCTCCGGAGCCCAGCACCGTCCTTGCTCCGCACACGTTCCACTGTGCTCAAACTAGCAAGAACACGAGTGAAAAGCTTAGGGAGCAGGGACCGAGGAGTGGACGGTGTCTGCAGCAGGGTGGCTGCTGCGAGGGTGCGTGTCGGGGACCTGCCCTCAGGGCAAACCCCTTGGATTTGGTCCTTTGCCCCAGGTCACTCGTTACCTGAATGCCACCTCCATTCCTTGCAAGTGGGAATACCGTGCGGAAGCTGCAGCCCTGGTTTGTCTTTCCTTTGCTTTGCTTCTAGGGCGCTGGTGGGAATGAAGTCAGTGATGTGTGTGCGAGGTGAACATTCCCATTTGGAATGTCAGTGAAGCTCTGTATCCCTATCCAGGTTTGGGAATGAAGGTGGCTGAAGATTTGTTACCTAACTGTACGAACTGAGGGTTTTATTGTTAGCCAAAGATCAGCTAACAGGATCAGGATCAGGATCAGGATCAGGATTGAAAGTGAGTGAAGAAATCACATCAGCTTCTCACTCCAGTTGGCTTCCATAGGGATATCACCAAACCATCTTAACAGCTCTGTGTTTTACCCTCCCAGGGCTCCCTCCTCGCCAAGGCCACGACACGTCTCCCTGTTCCTGCTCTTCGGAGCCCACAGCCCTCACAGTCCCCAACGTAAGTCCCGCTGTCCCCACGCTGGGGGCTCTGTGTTCGGGACCCCTGCCAGCCACACAAGTGGGCTGAGCCGAGGGGATGGAGCTGAAACCCCTGCGTCTCGGCGGGGTTAGATAGTGTTCATTTTGTCTGAATAAAGCCAAACTGCAGTAAGGATATCACAATAAAGATGTTACATTTGCAAGAAACGGATCACTTTTATTAGAGTAGATACAGCAATTCAGTACAGGAAAGAACTAGAAATAACTAATCACCAAAGCTAATTCAAAAGGAGATCAGCACTAAATGCAGCCATCTGCCTAAATTTCAGGTAGCCCAGGCTTTTCTGTGCTTGAACTTGAACATACTTCCACCAGTTTGTAGAGATTCCTTCCATTTTGGCTTTTGCCCCCATTTTGCCCTTCCCAACCTCCTCGTTTTTAAGGTGAAATTTCGAAGACTTCTAGTTCCTCTTGCCGTCGGCCGCCTTGTCTCCTTTGTCTGCAAGAAAACAGAAGGAAGGAGCAGCCGGCGCTGAGGGGTGGCCACAAGCCGCGCTCCACCAGGGACCCCGAGCTTAAGTCCTCCCACATCTCTCATTCCCGTCTCCCAGTTGTTCTCCTCTTCCTAGCACTGACTGAAATCCACCTCACTTTTACTCTACGGGTGAAACTTTAAAGCTCAAGAAATATTTTACTTGCATGTTCCTACAATACCCCTGAGAAGTCTGAGCTGGCCAAGCTCAGACTTCTTGGATCCTTTCACCTGGGGGAATGATTATTCATTTGGTGGTGTGCTTAACCTTCCTCGGAGCAGTCAGACATTTTTTACTGATGTCTAGCATCCTTTAATGGTGTAATTTGTTAAATTCTGGCCAGAGTCATCATGGACTACTACTTAATTTGTTTTCAGAGGCATTGCAGCCACCCTGCCTCTAAAATAGCCACAACTACCACAGTGGATGTGTTTTTCTTTTTAGAAAGAGGAAAGATCCTTACCAGCAGCAGCAGAAAGGGAGCCAAACATCCTGTAAAGCAAAGAGATAAGAGATGAGAGGAGGGGTAGCAGCGGGGAGAGGGCTGTAGGAAGCAAAGCCTCGAGCAGCTACGTTAGACATGGTCAGACAAGAGATGCTCAATTCCTTGCCACCCACTTCGGCAAAAAAAATTAATGGCTGAAGTGAAAAGACATTTCTGGAAGCAGGGAGTAAATGAGGAAATGTGTCCATTTCTTGTTCTGAGCTATGAAATATTTTCTTCCTTGTGGCTACAGGGGAGCTGACAGAGCTGCGGGCACTGCAGTGGTTGTTGGGGACAAATTCTTCACAACAGTTATTTCTACAGTTATTTCTACAGTTATTTCTACAGAAATAACTTCACAACAGTTATTTCTACAGTGAATTCTATGAGAGAAAACTGCTTACCTGACAATGGGAAGTTCGGGGGAATTTGGTATTAACCATTATTTTTATTAAATCGTCACTAACTGCATTAAGCTCCCTAAATGGCCGGCATATGATGAGTTGCCACTGTGACTGTTGGCTGTGTTTAATCTTGTGCCGTTTGCCAATTGGACCCCTAGTTTTTCTGCTCTTTCAGAAGCCTACGGGACATAAATGAAGCCTGGGGCCTTTCTAGCATGGTGAAGAAAAATAATTAGTGAAACATGTTAAGCTGGCAGGAGCAGGAGACCGCGCAGCCACTCACTGGCTCTCCTGGCCCTCAAGCAGCTGGCGGTACGTGGCGATCTCCTGCTCCAGGCGCGTCTTGATGTCCATGAGGATCTTGTACTCGCTGTTCTGGCGCTCCATGTCGGCGCGCAGCTCGCTCAGCTGCGCCTCCATGCTGCCGATGAGCGCCTGGATCTGCGCCAGCTGGACGCTGTAGCGCCCTTCCGTGTCTGCCAGCGTGTTTTCCAGCGCCGCTTTCTGGGGACACAGAGCGGGAGGGAGGACGGGGAGGCTGCTGCAGGGAAGGGGCCCCGCTGGCGGGCGCGGGACGCGGGCGCCGCGGGGTGGGCACGCACCATGCTCAGCTGGCTCTGCAGCTCGATCTCCAGCCCCTGCAGCGTGCGGCGCAGGTCCGTCACCTCCGTCTTGCTGCTCTGCAGCTGCTCCGTGTTGACGGCCACCTCGTGGTTCAGCTCCTCGGTCTGAAATGGGGCAAATCTTACGTGAGAAATGCCAGGCTTCTTCCTAGAGCTCATGAGGCTTTCACAGCACAGTACACTTTAAAAACTGGTTTCTTTCTTTCATGCATCTTGTGGTTAGCATGTTATAACAATGGATGATTTGAGAGTTCTCTACCTTGCTGTGGAACCAGGCCTCAGCATCCTTCCTGTTCTTTTCAGCCAGGTACTCGTACTGCTCTCTCATGTCCGCCAGGATCTTGGACAGGTCAACCCCGGGAGCAGAGTCCAGTTCAACGCTGACTTGGCCGGCCACTTGTCCTCCCAGGGCACTCATTTCCTACGGCAGCAGGGCAGGGGAAGACAAAAGAGGGCATAAGCATCAGCTGAAAACATCTTGCACCCTCCTTTCTATCTTTAAGGTGCATTGCCTGGCTAACTATCCTTAAGTACTTCCATAGGGTTCAGTTACTTAGTCTACATTGCTTGAGGACTCCCCCTTCACATACACTGCTTTTCTAGTGCTATTTTCAGATGTGTCCTGGGGTTTTACATACCTCCTCATGGTTCTTCTTGAGGTAGGCCAGCTCCTCCTTGAGGTTCTCGATCTGCATCTCCAGGTCCGCCCTGGCCAGGGTCAG
>JAVCKT010023799.1:53516-64734 GCA_032273925.1 Rhynchotus rufescens
CTCCTCCACGGGGCCGATCATGCCCTGGATCTGCTGCAGCTGCAGGTTATAGCGGCGCTCGGTGTCCTCCAGGTTGGACTGGAGAGAGTCCACCTGAGAATGGGAAACAAAATGTGATGGTTAGAGGAATGTGCCAAGTTTAATTCATTTGGGGAAAAAAAAAACAGAGGTTTTTTGCACAAAAAAAAATAGAGAAAAGCTTCTCTTTGGTGATTGCAGGTAACCCAGCACCCCTCTCCCTACAGATGGAGCGATTGCAAAATCGGCCCCGTCTCCGTGCGTGGAACGTCAGCCTGTGCCCTCGGGGAGGCAGGTGCATCCACCCTGACCTACCATGCTGAGCTGCGACTGCAGCTCGATTTCCAGGCTCTGATATTCACGGCGCAGCTCGGAGACCTGGTGGTTGCTTGATTGTATTTCCTGGCCACTTGAGTGCACTTGTTGATTAACTTCTTCCATCTGAAAAGTGCATATACAACGTTAAGGTATTTGGTTGTAAATGAGCAATGTGAGGTTATGACAAAAGCTCTGAGAAAGCCATAAATATGGCTGAGAAAGATGTAATGTAAACTGTCCGTGCACTCTTCCCACATGCCAATCCATTCCAAACCTCTTTGTAATTCACTGTATTACTGACACATGCTTTAATATGTAGCCTTAATACTCCAGTGCTCATCTGTTACAGTGAGCAGCTAGAGCTAAGAGTGTAAAGGTTAGGCACCTTAAACACTACATGAAAGGCAGCTGCTCCTGTGCAAGGCATGAACAGGGCCTGCTCTTTGTGAAAGATTTAGCAAGTTATGGGTATTGTACTTTACCTTGGTTTCGTACCAACTTTCCACTTCTCTGCGGTTGTTCTCAATAAGACGTTCATATTCATGGCGCATTTCATTTAATTTTTCCATCAAATTAATGCCAGGAGTAGCATTGACTTCCACATTGACGTCACCACCAGATTGTGTTTGCAGTCCTCTCATTTCCTGCAAAAATCAATAAAACCACAGGTTCTGAAAACATAAAGGCAAGGAGAAAGCTCTTTGTTTGAAATAAAGGAAAAGAAATGGAAGGTGAGTTTTTGTGCATCTGTATTGCTCCTCAAAAGAGGCCTTATCTGTTCCTGCCATGGAATGACACGTTTCCACCATTGCTGAGCCCAACTTTGCAGTGAGCTGGACAGCACCTGCTCATAGACCCTGACTTCTTTGCTTTGGGGCCCTAAGTAATTCCATGCCATGTACTCTTTGGGAAAATCCTTGTATTTTTCTTCTCATTAGGAAATACTATCTCAGATGATAACAAACATATTGTCTTTTGATTTCTCCATATGTACTATTCAGTTTTCTTGCTGTGACTTCAACAACAAAATTGTGCTTTGGTAGTGAGAAATGCTCGCTTCTCTACTCTCATTTTGCCTACTCTTGACCTAGATATTTTGCTATATCAGTTCCAGGCAGTGAGAGCTATGGAGACATGCTACATACTTCTGCAAATGAAACACAGATCATCTCAAGTTGAAAAATCAAAGCTAGCACCTTAAATATGGTTATTCCTAATGGAACACATCAACAGGAAAGTCTTTAAGTGCAGGCTTTTAGTTATTATTTTAAGGTGTGAGGAACTTACCTCTTCATGGTTCTTCTTAAGATAGATCAGTTCCTCTTTTAGGGATTCATACTGTGTCTCCAGGTCAGATCTTGCTAGAGTCAGTTGATCCAAAAGTGGACGTAATCCATTAATATCACTAGCCACACTCTGGTGGAGACTGTACTCAGTTTCATACCTAAATCACAAACAAGAAAGTTAGTAAAAGCTCTGCCAGACTCTGCTACCTTGTGAACAGTTCTCATCAGCACATCTTGAGCCCTGTTGCTCTTTCATGGGCCTAACGCTCCTTCCATCTCCATCAGTTTTGTTTGATTTTAGTGGAATCTCTCTATAGGATTGATTTGATGAGGATTAAATTTATCAAGCCACAAGCAAAGATGGAGAAACTTACACTGGAGTCCTTTAATAATTTGGTCCAAAATAATAATGAAAAACCAAACCAAAACTAGTCTGTCTTTTTCCAAGAGTTATCTGTAGTGTGGTTGGAGTCAAAACACTGTAGTGTCTAGAAAGATTGATTGGGAATATGAGTTCATGGGGGTAGGGCAAAGGAAGGTGACTTGAGACCCAAGGGGAAGACTCACTTCAGTCTAAAGTCATCCACAGTCATCCTGGTGTTGTCAACATCAAGAAGGATCCTGTGAAGGTCCACACCAGCATTAACAATCTGCAAGGGAGAGGACAGAAGACATTTGATCAGACACCATTTCAATCTGGCACAGGAAGAGGCAAGAAATGTCTATACAGATGCACACTGTAGAAGGTCCCCATGGGGATGAGAGGCCTGAGTAGCTGCAGGGAGAGAAGAGCTTGTTTCCATCTCAGCTAGAAGAAAGCGATGTTATATAAAATCTGTCCTGGTTGATGTCTTTGCTGTCCATTTTGGTTTACAAATATCCTTTCAAAATACAACACCTTGTTGGAAAGAATAATTAAACAAACTCCTTATTCTCTCTGCACAGTGGGAAATTCACAACCATTGCAAAGACATTTGAGACTCTTCAGACTGCTGAGAAATAGCATTAGGCTGGGCACGACGGCCCATGAATTGTCTCAGCCTGTATATTTGTGAAAAGAGGGAATTCCTCTATGGCTTTACTGGCACAACGTAGGCAAGACACAGTTGGATCTCCCACGTGAGCGAGTGAAGAGCAAATAAAGAACAAAGCCAGAGGGTTAAGGGAGGCCCTGAGCAGTCCCCGTGATGGAGGCGCTAGGCAGGACCTGCTGTTGCAGCCAGCAGTGCCGTGACCCACATGTGCCAGAGCAGAGCAAAGCTGGCCAGCCTTCCATGGGCTGCTTTGGGGCTGCCTAAAACCAAGGAGGGAGCATGCCGGCCCAAAGAGAACCTTGTGCTGGACGAGGCCAGGTCATTCTCATGATCATCTGCCCAAATTCAGTCTAATCCCACCATACCTGGTTTTGCAGGTCTTCAATTGTTCTGTAATATTGGCTGTAGTCCTTGGACCCAGTGGGCCCTTGCTTCTGGTACCACTCTCTGATCAGACGTTCAAGTTGAGCGTTTTCTTCTTCCAGGCCCCGCACCTTGTCCATGTAGGAGGCCAGGCGGTCATTGAGGTTCTGCATGGTCAGCTTCTCATTTGTGGAGAGCAATCCTCCATCTTCACCAAATCCCATTCCACCAAAGCTGCCTCCTCCATAGCTACCACCGCCAAAGCCACCGCTACCCCCAAAGCCACTAAATCCACCTCCACTGTAGCTGCCACCACCAAAGCCACCTCCACCAAAGCTGCTTCCATAACCACCTCCAATTCCTCCAAAGCCACCTCCACCGGATCCAAAGCCTCCTCCCATACTTCCACAGCCCATTCCTCCTCCTCCAAAGCTCCCACCGCTCATTCTCCCACCGTAGCTACTACGGCTAATCCTTCCGCAACTACCACTGCTAAATCCCCCTCCGTAGCTGCTCCTGGATCCTCCTCCACCAAAGCTTCTCCCGGAAAAGCCTCCTCCTCCTCCAGAAGAGGTGTACCTCCTGCTGGACACTGAGGAGTACCCCCCAGACTTCCGCACTCCCCCGCTGCTGCTGCCACCACCGCCACCACCACAGCTGCCACCGCCACCACCGCCGCCTCCGCCGCCTCCGCCACTGGTTCTAGTGACGCTGCTGGAAGACTTGGTGCCACAGCTCATGGTGGCAGCAGCAGGAGTCTAGTCTCGGTCCCAAATTGAGGTGCACAGCCTGATGCGGTTCAGGGCTGTAAATTTGCATCCCCAGCTCTCCCTACTTATACTTTTGACAGTGGGTGTCACCACCGGGTGTTCCCTTCTCCCAGGGGATTTGCCAACTTTGTTGTTTGTGCCAAGAATAATTTGCTGAACAATATTTTTGTGCCAGTATCTCAAGCAATCTAGCCCATTGATGGGTAAATACTGTTTAAGAAAACGCTGCTTATTTCTTTGGGTGGCACTTTATAAATTTATCTTTTTTCTGGAATAGTTTTCTTTTTTTTGCTTTATGTGGCTTCATCTGCTTTACTAGAGAAAAAAAACTTTATCCAGCCAAGGTCCTGCATTAACTAATGCTGAGGTTAGTGAGATTATATATGGAGATTTTTTCTTCTCAGTTTTTCCCTAAATGAGATAACGTGATTCCCAAATATTTCAGGTTTAGATTGTGCATTTATCTTTTAATTTATTCCTCTGCTTGCTCTGCTCAGGTTTTTGTAGTTGCTGTTTTATCAAACACTATTTTTTGCTCTTTCAAGTCATCAAAGATTTTTTACAGTGCTTGTTTTCTTTTTCTTCCTGTACACAGTAGTGTATGACTGACATTAATGAGGTTGTATAGGTTGTTTATTTAGCCTGTGCAACCTGTATGTCCCTGTCTTAAATGAGAGAATATATGTATTTATAGCAGAAACCTCTTCTGGGATTCTTATTTTAAAAGTCAAAGGCCTTTTTGTTTTTGAAGAAAGTGATAGGTCAGCCTACAAGACAGCCAAGTCCTAGTCTTCCAAGAGAAGATAAGAAGTATTGCTTTCACCAAAGAGCTCTGCATCTAAAATCGTAGGGTGACTACCTCTAATTATAATGGAAAGTCAATTGTAGCACAATTAGAGTTGTATTAACCCGGGCAGTGACCTATAAACCACTATGGGGGAGGGTGCTTGGGGATTTCATGTAAAACTGCTCATTATTTGCTTCTTACTTTGTCACATATTGCAGGCAAGAGTCACTCTGCAAACTCCCATGGCAGCAGCTCTACAAGAGCATCCTGAGAGCAAACTGAAAGACTCCGCACAGAGCAGTGGGAATTGCACTGCTGAGACCACAGCAGGAACCAGGGCTCGGGTCCTGAAAGAACTGAGCTGAGGAAGGCTGCTCATTGATTCTCCCTTCTAACTGCTGCCTTAGGGAATATCTGCGAGAGCTGCAGTGCTTCTGAAAAAGCTGTAAGAAAATTCTGAGCTGGGGGAAGCTATTAACAAACAGCCTTCGGTTTCCAATGATAAATGCCTACAGAAAATGTTTCGTATACTGTTGTTTCTTCCTTGTTGGTGGTGAAAACCAAATATTTTGGTTCAAGTGCAGAATTTAACTTCTGTAGCATCCGCTTTGCTCTGTTCTCAAGCTGTAGCCGAGACTCTGCTCCCGTAAGCAGCATCCCTGCTGCTGCATGGGACAAAGCCCTGGAGGGTCATCCCTGGGCTCTTGGGCTCCTGCAGCAGCTGGACTGGAGGCCGGGGCTCCCTCCCAGTTGCTGTTCGGTCGGAACAAACTGCCTCGTTGGCCACTGGCAGTTTTGCTACGTTTCTGACATGACCTTATTGCCGCCCTGTCCTTATCCCAGCATCTCCAAGGACGGCATTCCGCCGGTGGCAGGGCAGTCCAGCCCTTGCTTTCCAGCAGCCCCCTTGGTTTGGAAGGTGTCTTTATGTTGCTCTTGCTTTCTAGAGTCAGTGTCATCTCTTGCAAACTGTACTCCTAACGTTTTCACTTTAAATCATGCATTATTTCACATTTTCTGGTTGAACCCATTGTCCTGGCCTCTGAAGCTGTGCTCTTGCCAGCGTTGCTCTATTGCTACTTGAGCAATCTCTTTCAAAAGCTCTCTGATTTTATCTTGCTGTTTGACATTTGGCGCACAAGTGATGAAAGATTGCAAGCAGCTTGATGATGGGATAATTTGGCCCCACTTTGCAGCTGGAGGAAGGCAGTATCACTTCAGCAGCGTAAACACAGATCTGGGCCTTTGGTGCCTTATCTTATTGGAGCTGAAAGGTGCAGCCAACCTCAAGCAACACGTCTTTGGGTTTGTGATGTTTCCCCTCAGTGCTGGTTAGGTGGCTTTGCTCCATGGGGTCTTTTTTGCCAAATTCCAGATCACTTGTGTTCAGTTGCCCATCATGGGTTGCCCTGAGACACTCCTCATGTGAGTGCTCTTCACAGGCAAGCTAGAAGGATCCATAAGGGATTTAGTGCTAATGAACAAAAACCTCCAGGATTCTTGCAACAAGAGGACAGATGTTTGCCAGAAGAGTCTCTTAACCTGCTTATGCACTTCATGAGCATCTACATTATTTCCTCTTTTATTTTTAGACTGCCTGTTGTACAGGGACCTGCTCCTGATCATAGCAGGGGCTTCTCTGTTTTGGAAAGCTCTGCAGATGAGGACCTATCTCACTGCATGCTTGCAAAGTAGTTAAATAATAAAAGCAATTAAAGCAAGTGAAGCTGCTGAGGAAGGAGAGCTTTAGATAATCTCAAAATTTCTTTGTAATTCTGTATTATTGTCACTACTGATACAAAGGAGGAACTCTAGTGAAAGATACTGCTTTTAGATCTTTGGTGGCATTTAAGAGCTGTGCTCTTAGGATGTTCCTTTTTTATCTTCAGTGCTGCTATTGCTTCACTTTGCGACCAATTTGATGCAATTTGAATTTTTTTCAGTTCCTGCAAATCAGAGAGAATCCTTTCAGTGAACAGATTTAATTCGGCCTTCCTGAGCTTTGATTTCCAGGAGCCAGCAAGAATCTTTTTTCTCCAACGAATGGCGTAAAATTTTTAGTTTGTTGAGTTACCTGATAAGAACTGCCAGTTTTAGGACCTTTTCTCATCTCTTTTCTGTGCATGATGCAGTTTAATCCTCAATGCTTTCGTGCTGATACAACATCCAGTGTGTCCAGTGTAACCACAGCCAACGACTCCTAAAGCAGCTTTGCCTCTCTGGGACGTTCCTGTGACATGGGCTCTGGAAGGACTAGGCAGCTGCTTCTCCCACCACAACAGTTCAGAGAAATGACACTTTTCCTGCATTTCATTCTGACCCAGGACACAGTCCCGGGTATTTGCACATGGGCTGGCAATTAATGTTA
This sequence comes from Rhynchotus rufescens, assembly GCA_032273925.1. Taxonomy (NCBI): domain Eukaryota; kingdom Metazoa; phylum Chordata; class Aves; order Tinamiformes; family Tinamidae; genus Rhynchotus; species Rhynchotus rufescens. The sequence goes on from JAVCKT010023799.1 coordinate 60,461, forward strand.
AACAATAAAGAGATCAGCTGAGTATACGAAAAGGCAATTTTGAAATTTGCTCTTATAATTTGCAAATAGGCAAATGAATTGCTTTAAGAGTACTGAGGCTGAACATACAGGAGTGTATATGCTCATTTATTTTTGCCTAAGGCTCTTCTGCAGGTCTTGTTCCAACATGTGCTGCAATTTTCTTCTTGGGGCACACGATATGTATCCAAATTGCAACATTTTGTGCTCATAAAATTAAAGCTTATTATTTAGATTATGCCTAACAAAGCGCATGCAAATGTCAAGGTTCTCCTTGCAACTCTGTTTAGACAGCTCAGTCCCACTCTCAGCATTCCCTGAGCTTTGACACCCAACTCAGCTGCAGTTGGATTTTGTTCCCAGGGCCTGCAGTTGCTTTGGTTTTCTAGCTCTGAATACTCACAAATCTGTATTTATTTCTGTGTATAATGACAACATAGCAATGCAAGTATTTACAGCAGCATTACGCAGTGCAGTGTCCCAGCACGTTGTACCCCACGTCCCCACATTTGCGCTTGGTGCACGTTGTCAGACACGGTTCTGAGCTGTCTGCTCACCTCACAGTCTCTCTTTTCTGGGTTTTTCCAAGTTATATTCTGTTTTGCTCTCCCATCTGTTTGTTTCCGTGGAATCTCTTCTGCAAGACTAGAGATGTGGGAGTTAAGTAGTTGTGTAGACAAAGACTGGAAGAGATTAGTGGTTTTGAGTTAAGAGAGAGGAGCCAGAGCTGCTCCCACAGCACAGGGAGTGCGTCCTGAAACAGGCAAACTCATCCCTTAAATAACGCACGTGTGTCCCCTCCTTGTTGGCCTCCCAGGCATTGCTTTAGGGCAGGGGGCAGGGGATGGCTTGTAAATCACCTTGGAAAAGCCATGGAGCAAAAACTCGGGAGGAGGCCGGTTCGTGGGGGAGGCCTGGGAAGCTGCTCGGGCTGGGAAAGGCGCTTTGGTCACCCCTTGGTCCAATCCTGCATGCACAGAGCAAGGAAGAGGGGTGTCAAAGCCTGCAAGGGGACCATGGCAGGATAAACCGGGAAGGTGGTTTTGTGGCTTAGGCAACGATACAGACAGGCGTGATCTGCTACCTCACGGCTCTAGGCGGCTGCCTGGGCCATGGGAAGCAGTTGGGGTTTCCCGCAAACGGCGGGTCCTGCTCGGCACCGTGGGAGCCCTCGGGAGGGTCGGCCCCTTCCTGGGCGCTCGGGCTGCGCTCGCAGGAGGATCGTCCTGCCGCTGTTGGGCCTGCTCGGGGGGAGGCCGCGGCGGGCGCCTTGCGCAAGGAGCTCCCTGACTCACCGGCCCACGTCTGCTGCGGCTCGGGCGTGCGGGATCCCCGTTCCCACGCTCTGCCACTCGCCTCTGTTTCTCAACCTTACCCGGCGGGTGAGGCCTTGGCCGGGATAAAAACACCTCTGCCTGCCTGCGAAAATGGGAGGGAAAAGTCCGTCGCGGGGATAATCCTCTGTGGCCCCTTTTGTTTGTGTGCGGGGAGATGGACGTGCGAGGGAGAGAGAGGATGGTGGGAATGGGGTGATGTGAGAAGCCCCTGGCCGCCTTCCCGGGGACCCCCCATTCACCTGGGGGGAGCTGCCGTCAGAGCCCCCACATCTACATTAACCTCGACAACAAACAGTAACTGCTGTGCATGGAGAGGGATCATCCATCCATCCATCCATCCATCCATCCATCCATCCATCCTCTGAGCTCCCACCGGCCGCACGAGGAAGGGACAGGGGCCAAGGCGAAGGCAGAGCCGTGTCCCATGGGGTGTCCCGCGGGAACGTGCTGCTCTGCCCGCCGCGTCACCTGCCGGCGCCCTCGGCACCCCCGGCCTCTCCTCTCCCAGCCCTTTCGTTCTCCTTCGCAGCCTCCCCAGAGAAACGGGGATTTTGGCTTTTAACCGGCCACGAGGAATCTTAGGGAGAACCTGCACATCTGGGCTAATGCCCACAGAGGCACCGTGGCTCCGCGCGCAGAGAAAATGCTTAGTGAATGTGAATGAATCTCGAAGATAACAGGAGAAAACAGTAGGTTTGGCTGCTGTTTTTTCCACAGCAGGGACAACCGCAGCGTTGCACTTGGCAATGAGCTCCCCGGGATCGCTGTGAACGGTTAGGGCTCTTGCACAACCTAATTGACTTGTTACTGTGCCCTTCATGGGTAGGCCTTGGTATTTGTGCCTGAATCAAATAAAAATATCTGCTAAAGGAAATTACTGACAGACGAGACTTTTTGATTGCATCAGAGAGAAGTAAAGTTTTATTAGAGTCTTTTTTATTTTCCAGAACACCACCAATCACGGCAGAGATTCCCTCAGGAAACGGAGATTAGGCACAGAAACACAGGCAGCAGAAGCAGTTAGGTCATCCGGAGAGTTGGCATGGGCCACCTGGAGCGAATGTGTTGAGGAGCTCCAATAAATATCGGGGAGCTCGGGGCTGCGGCCGCTGGGGCCCTTCTGCAGCGCAGGGGCCGGGTTTTGCCCATCACTTCTCAGACTTCCTAAAACTCCCTGCAGAAAGACGAAGCAAAAACCCTCCTTGAACGGAAAACAAACGTCTCTTTCAGCATCTTTAATATTATTTCAAAATCATAGATGGTGCAGTTCTCAATGGACTAGATTTTCTCCCAGCCTTCTGGGAAGGTGGGAGCAAGGTCAGACTTTATGTTTGTAGATGCATGTGTGGTTGCAGCTTTATCATACTAAATATATGGACCTGCTTCTTTTTTTTTTTTCCAACATTTCAGATTTTTTTAGGATTTTTTTGAGTGTCCAGGACTTGGAGCCTTACCCGACTTCATGGTTTTTATGGCTTCAGTCACTTCTTCTATTGTTGCTCCTCTGTCCAGTGTTTTATTCCCTTCCAGGCAGAGCTTCAAGGAGCCTCCTGTAACCATAGCCATAAAATTAGACTTGGAGAAGTCCTTCTACTCACTCAGCATCCTTTGCTGCTTCAGAACCTTAGCAGCTAATGCTTCCTGTAATTTAAACCTCCTAATTGATTAAATGCTTTTACCAATTCAATAAATTGGTAACATTTGGCTTTATTCAGAAGCTACTGATTTCCCTGGTTCTCCATGTGCTTTATCTGCTCATTGGCGGCTTCCTCAAAGCTGTGTTAGCTGAATCTCAACTGAGGGCTTGTTCTTCCCTTCAGACACGTGTTGTCCTTCCACACTCCTCCCATACACCCTCCCAATCCTGCTCTTTTCACTTTTGCTGCTTCGGAAAACGCTATCATGTTAATATGGCAACTGCATGACAGCGAAAATCTGTGATATTCTGTGAAAACCAGTAGGAAAAAATCTCTGAATTTCTGGGTAAGGACAGAAGTTTGTGTGTCCTTTCCTGCTACTCCAAGAGAAGAGTTCGTGTGAGAGGGGCTCTTCTCGCTCCTTACCTTGGCTTTCGCAGGAGCTGCCGGAATGGGCCTGGGAAGATGAGGAGTGGGAGAGGCAGGACTTGCCCCGTCCTCCCTCGGCGCTGCCGCCGCCTCCCCCCGAAGCTCTGCTGCTGCCTCCGCCACTTCTTGCTCCGCTCTCTCCTCCACTTCCATGGCTCTCCTCCACGGATCTTCTTCCACCACTTCCTCTGCTCGGGATCCAGCAGCTTCCTCTTCCACTGCTTCCTCTTCCAGAGGAGCCGCCAGTTCCTCCGTGGCTTCCTCCGCTGGTGGATCCACCACCAGCTCCTTCTCCCGAGGTGCTGTAAGGGGGAAGAAGCAGTCAGGAATACGGTTTATCGCGACATGACCTATCCAACAAGCTGGTGTCAGTCCCCTGTTTCCTTGTGCAGCTGGGAGAGGGCTGCTCCAGATCCAGGTATAAACAGAACTGTGCTTCCAGGGGAGGAAAGGAAGGAGAGGGAATGGCTTTGCCTTGGGCATTTAGAAGGTGCAGTTCTTGTCTTGCTCGTCATTTTCATATATAACTTTGTATTCCCTAATTATGCTTATGAGAGGAAATGGCAAATTACAGTTTTAGATACTTCTGCAGACACTTCGGTCCAGGTCGTAATGGCCAGCTAAGATTTAGCACAGTGCGGCTTCCTGAGCCAGTGGTGAATGTATTGATGACGAACCAGTCATTGCCCCAGTTCTTCACATATCGCTGCCACTTCCACCTTCAGCCCTTTGCAAGGATGACACATTAACCCCTATGGATATACGTACCTAATATTCTGCTGTCCCTCCTGCAGCAGGGCCCGGTACTGAGCGATCTCCTGCTCCAGGCGCGTCTTGATGCCCAGCAGCATCT